>NNCF01128512.1:1273600-1310302 GCA_002313205.1 Laupala kohalensis | reverse complement strand
ACATGTCTCCTTTCCAGGTTATGTCCTTCCAAAAATCAATGTTTTTTAATTTTTCCGTTTTGTAAAGCTGACCTAATAAAAATATGATATTTACAGGATTGAAAGATATCCATGATTATAAACTACTGTAAAAATTACAACTGAGATTTAACTGGAAGCGAAGATAATATGTTTCAAATTTTGCTAAATCTTTTCGCTTTGGTATACGCGAATAGTCAACTTTAAAACACCGGAAACGCAACTATATGTTACTATAAAATATAAATAATAATTTAGCAACTAAGTATCGAATATAATAAATAAAATTGTTATAAAACTAAGCTGAATTTTATTGACAAATTACAGGTGTGCTCACAATGTACTCACACGGTATCAGGGGTGCTTATAATACAGTAGGCATATTTTGACAGAAAATTTTCATGAAATATATTTATTTCGAAGTTACAGTAATTATTTTTATGCTATTAAATAACATAAATATCAGCCACACGTTCGATCATATGATTCAGCAGTATCTCTGTCGGCATATCTTTGTCAATAGAACCCAATAAGTTCTATAATAAATAATAATATATATGAAAATGCTGTACTGACACTTTAAGTAGTGATAACAGCAAGTTATAGAGTCGTGTATATTACCTTCTAAGTATGCGGTATCATGATTGCAAAATTACAAGTTAAATTTTCGTTTGATAAATCCTTGATGTGGAACGATGTTATAATTGACAGAGTATGTAGATAACTATTGTTTAGTTGCCACAGATGAACTTCAAGCCTTTCATGGGGTTATCTAACACGAAACTGTACTCCCCTTAGTTTACTATCATAAAGAGTAGGTTACGTTGATTAGAAATAGCTTAATCGTTTAGAACATAAAACACCAGTAATTTATAGTTTAAATTTCTTTATTCAACCACACCTTATAAGCAAATATAATAAATGATGCTGTGAGTTAGTGCAGTATAATATTTTCTTAATGTGTGCCATAATTTGATTTTTGATTTCGCAATGAATGGAATTTTCTTGCATTGTCATGAAAGTTATCGAGTAGGTGATACCACAAAGCGAACAGTGACAAAATTTTATATCTTAAATACATATCTCGTATAATGGACGTTACTAGTGGAATTAGTACCACTAGACCAATTTTTTGAGATGAAGTTTTTTAAACCACGTGAACATGATAATTTAATGTGGAAATAGACATTAAATATACGTTTAATATGTTTAATATGTTCAGTTGCTCTTGTACGTTTAATATGTTTAATACGTTCAGTTGCTCTTGTAACAATTTATCATCTGACAACGACAACACAAACCACGAGTGGAAATGTGAATTTAGAAAGCACAAATTATATTGCAAATGTTCATAAAAAGGTCTTACGTTGTAATTTATTGATTTATCTATATTATCAAAGTAATCACGTATGTTTGTGTAAAAGTTGAGGAAATAATTGCTTTTCATTTTTGAACATTCCAACATTATAGAGGTACTATAATAGCTTCAGAGATTAAAATAAACACAATTGTGTTTTATAATGCACATGAACTAAGAATATAATTTATGAAGTTAAATAAATAATTGAAAACTTACGACATTCTATGGACGAACAGTATATATTTTGTGATTAAAAGCTCACAATTTTTCGTCTTTCGTTTGAAGTCGTAGTAAGTTTGTATGAAAATTATTGCCAGAAACATAACAGATTAATTGAACATGATATTACACGTAAATATAAACTCAAAATATGATTACAAATTAAAAAAGGAGCTACACAAAAATGTTATAATATTGAATAGGAAATATCAGATAGCTTTCCTGAGTCCAAGTGTAAATTTAAATACCCGTATTTGTTATAATTTATACCACTCAACGTCGACTTCAAACAATAGTCGAAATGTTGTTATCTTTTAGACACTATTTATAAATTGTAACAAAATTGAGATGTGATGGTGGTTAGGTAAGCTAAACTAAGCCCCAAATTGGAGCGTCAGTTGTAACAAAATGGGGGAATAGGGTTGTCGTTGACACTAACCTGAAAAATATGCCCTGGCTAGCTCGTACCAATTGAAATCAATAAGTGGGTTCGTGATTATTTATCTAGGTGAAATACACTCACTGGGGTTCATTATCAGAATGAAAACGCATTAAATAACTTGGCTTGTACATTTTACCTATAATTAAACATGCTTCATTGCCCCCAAAATCACATGTTATTCCCCAAAACATTACAACTTTAATACACTCTTTACAATAGAAACCCTTCTAGAATGTAACAATACCAAATGATTAAACAGCATTAATTAAAATTTAGAACAAAAACCCATTAACTTCGCTCATCTCTTTTCAGCCCATTTTATTTAATTGGCAATCACAAAAACCAAAGTTCTGAGCATGGGCCTTCACTCATTTCGGTCGAAGCACTGAATCTTCTCGCTGCTGTGTATTATACTAACGTTGGTCGCAGTCAACATAGCAATTACCTTCTCGACAGATGTACAGATCAGTGTATGATGTAGGCGGAGGTTGGAATGCCATTAACAACATTTGGCCCCAGCGGTGACTTCGAGAGCCTCTCAGCTGGTAGTTCATTCATTGACGGAAACCCAGTTGTTCTGCAATCTCCGCGCCCTTCAGAAGTTCCCGCTCATTCTCGGAATTGCCGTACCTCACCATAACCTCGAAAGTTTGTTGACGTCAATGTCCCTCGGAATTTGCCGAGATGCGATTTGAATGTTGAACGCCGTCACTCATCAGCGAACAAAGTAGCGCGTCGCGTTTCCGACTCGTTCTCTGAGAATTTAAAAACGTAGAAGTTTTATCAACTTCATGCGATTTAAATAAGTTTCACGTTGTCACATAATAATAATCTTGAACTTAAAAACATTAAGACCTAATGGCCTGAAATTTCATAGACCGACATCTACTGTAGTACTCATTAGAGAGATGGAGCAACAACACGAATGTTTTGCTAAGAGTAATACTCGAATGAATGAATCTCAGCTGCTAGACTCGAAACAGCTGATAGAACGCTTGAGTAGAATGATAGCCACAAATTTGAATGATAGAATAGAAAAATGCTCTCGGAGCACGAGAATAAATGGACTCATAGCCCCTCTGCTCCTGCGACACTTGCTCAGGTGCTCTGTTTTTTTAAAACTATGTGACTCACGTTATCCAGTAATATTAAAACCTAACTCCACGCGGAGTCTTCGCTACTGGTTATTTTTCAACTTACGAGGTGTATTCCTAGCCAATCAATAAACTGCATTTTTTGAAAATTTCCACACTTCAACGGCGCTCTGCTTTCCATCCGTTATCTGAGTGATCTTAACCAGAAGGTTTTTAACAACAAAAGGATACCGAATTTATGCAACTTTTCAAATTTTTCAAATCAATTCTTACACACGTCCCTTTAAAGGTTTCTCTCTTCTACATCTCAACAACGCCCGCCAACCATCTCTAGGCCCACTACAACCTCGTCGCAACGTCGCGGAACTCTTCCGCTTCTTCACNGTATATATATATAAATATACACTGTTAGCCCATAAAAGGTCGTCAGTCTTAAATTATATACATAAATTGATATATAATGAACGTTAGTTGTAGAACAACTTATGAAGCATGAAAAGGATCTCATCTGTGATCCCGTGATCCTATGACAAATAATTTCAGATATTTTTAGAAAATTAAATGTGTTGAAGCTCACCAAACAAATTATTACAATATTTCATTTAAGTTTCATGCGGAAATATCATAACGGTTAAATATGTACTAACGTAATAGTATGAGCACGATATTTTGTATAACTATTATCATTCATTATTCACATTCGGGTTCTGTTTACAAGAATCTGCTTACAGAGATACTGCTGAATCATATCCCCGAACTTGTGGCTAATGTTTGTGTTATTTAATAGCATAAAAATAATTACTGTAACTTCGAAATAAATATATTTCATGAAAATTTTCTGTCAAAGTATCCCTACTGTATTATAAGCACCACTGATACCGTGTGAGTACATTGTGAGCACACCTGTAATTTGTCAATAAAATTATAAACAATTATCCAGCTTAGTTTTATAACAATTTTATTTATTATATTCGATACTTAGTTTCTAAATTATTATTTATATTTTATAGTAGCATAGTTGCGTTTCCGGTGTTTTAAAGTTGACTATTCGTGTATACCAAAGTGAAAAGTTTTAGCAAAATTTGGAACATATTATCTTCGCTTCCAGTTAAATCTCAAAGTTGTAATTTTTACAGTAGTTTATAATCATGGATATCTTTCAATCCTATAAATATCATATTTTTATTAGGTCAGCTTTACAAAACGGAAAAATTAAAAAACATTGATTTTTGGAAGGTCGTAACCTGGACATGAGACATGTTTCAAGGAGGATTCTATACATATTATCTATATATACGCGTGTGAGTGCACAAACATTTAAATCAATCCCTCTCTTTAGAAAATTGCTTCCGAAAACACAAATTTATTCATTTTCAAACGTATTTGAAGACGCGAAATCTATAAGACACAAGTAACTATAGAAGTTAAATATATGTTTAAACTGTAGCGTAGAATGTGCTAACACAATGTCAGTAATGTTAAGACGTTAAACCGAACCAATCATGAGATTTTAAAGCTTACGTTAATACTTACAAAGGTAAAAAACAATGCGCGCGGGAGGACGAAAACCAGACATGGTGAATTTTTTTGAATTATGTTTTCAACATTCCAATAATACTGGAAACAACACACAAAATAAGATTTTTTTCAAAGGGGGTGCGGAGGCACTTAATTATTTTTCTGGATCATTTAAAATGGGTTGACCCAAACACTATTAACCGGTTTTTTCGATAAAATATTTTTATATGAAAATCTCTTTTTGTCTACATTATTTTATGTAAAATGCTAATATGTCTAATTTTGTAACGTTTTTTCAATAAAGTAAAGATTTATTATATTATTTGTTTCCATTCTTCTTTTTGAATTGGAGCATGTCCTTCATGACTGATAGCGGGAAGGTCAAGTACATTGATGGAGGATAAATTCTCGAAGTCCTTTCTCCATATGGTAAAAGTCATTCTCAAACATAAGGTGAAAAACAAAGGAGGAACGTTTAAGAAACAAAGAGGTTTATCTTTGTGGCGATATTTCATGTGAGATGGACAAAGAGTAAGTTCCCATTATTTCGTTGGTTATTGCTCCTGCTTTGATTCGAAGCGGCAATTGTGAAGAATGTTTGTGTCGTGTGTTACAAGGAGCTCATTTGGATGCAGAGTACGCATTTCAGCTTAGACTTGAATGTGCTCAATTTCATTTACAACCCAAGCAACATTCTGCGTGTTTATTACTAACGTGATCCCTATAAACTTTCAAGGGACCACATAAAAGCCAATGTAAACGCAGTGATACCATTGATTGAGAATGTAATACCGAATCTTTGGTTCATTTGAATTCTTACTACCCTCTGGATGCATGTAAAAGAAGATAACGCCTCCTATCCTGGTTGACCGATATCAAATATGACTTGTGAAAAATGAATCTAATTTTATGTATTTGTTTTTCACGCTCCTTTACCAAATTCATTTAAATTTCGACTAACTTTTTCTGAAAAGACACTTCGAATGCAGATACATTTGAAAATATTACCCTGGAAAATTCTTATTATGAAGTCATACTCACCCCGTAGATTTTCAAAGCATGGTAAATAAGAATCGAGAAGGAATATGAATAGAAGAGGAGCAATATTTCTAGTCGAGATAAGTGCTCTATCATGCCTACGCCGTTTTAAATAAAATCTATTCGCGTAGATTCCTACGTCATATTATCAGTTTGGAACATGATATCCTTGCGAAATTAGTTATGATAGAAGTCGTATTCCACAACAATTAATTTGACTTTTGTTAAGTTGTACAATATAAAAGAATGTGCAAAATGAAAACAAAATAAAAAAACTTTTATTTATACAAAGAATGAACTGAAAAATATTTATTAGTTTTTCTATCATTGCTATCATTACAGATTTATGATAGAACAAAATGGTACACCTGATAATGCAGATAATATTTTCCGGTAGAATACAGGCACAAATGCAGAAAATGTAAGTTTAGAGGAGAACATAAACTGAAGTTATAACACAACGAATCAAAATTAGAAACGCAGTAACTAAAATAATTTGTTGATAATATAGTACTCAAATGTTAGGAAACAATCAACATGATGTTTCTACCGATGCACTACTGAGACCTTCTACACCATTGAATAATGACTGATTTTTTTTAAAAATATGGACCAAAATCCTCCGGACACAACACTTGGCAGAAAGTGAGGTTTCGGGGTCGCTTTAATGGGGAAAAAATCCGATTCTCCAGCGGACCGGTTGGCTCGCCTTCGGGGTCGGTGGAGGCAAAAGGGGGAGAAAGGGGGGGAAACGGTTTTTTGTAATTATCTCCAAAACTACACAAGGTAAAAGATTAAATGTAAAAGTTGTAGTTGACAATCAGCCCTTGTAGACCCTTTGTACCCCAAAGGAAGAGATGCTATATACAAATTATCGAAAATGATAGATATCAGTGACCAGTTCATAGTTTTCAGCAGTGCTGGATAGATTGTAACATCCTGTAATCGTGTGAGGTTATATTCAGCCCCCATGGGAAATAAAAAACTCCTAGCATCCCCTGAGTAAGAGATGGGAATGGGTTGACATGTGAAAGTAATCGAAAGTTACTCACGTAAGTGTGGAGATCAAAGGTTTAGGGGTCACCTCAATGAGAAAGAATAAAGCAAGAGACATATTACAGAAATCAGCCAGTATCAATATATTTATATTTCTGTTAATACTCAGAAACGTTGATTTAATATTCGAAATAAATTATTTTTTAATAAACACTTTAATTTTTGCTAATTAAAAAATATATACTGTCTAATGCACACGTGTATATGATAATTTTTGGATTTGATCAAGTATAATATACATGATAACTTTCGGTCAAGTGAAAATGGCGACCAGCCGGGACACGAACCCGGGTCTCTTGCTTTGATCGCAATGGTGTTAAACCGCTACACCACCGGTTCGCCTTCTACAACTGTACACCATTTCCACCCAGACCTAAACCCCGGCAGACCTGGACACATCCCCAAACAGCAGATAAGTGAACCAGGCGGTACACTATGCTGTGTGCACTTTATTACCGGTTTCACACGTACCTACGTGTTAAGGTTCGTTAAGTACACATTTCTTCCGTGTACCCTACACGTGGAGATTATATGTGATAACTTTCGGTCAAGTGAAAATGGCGACCAACCGGGACCATTAAATAAGTCATTGTAATTTGAAATCATATAAAATACTCTACCCTACCTCTTAAGGAGTTTGGAATGTATTCAGTTGCGTAGAATTTTCTAATATTGTTTTCGAGTTTAATGAAAATTATACGGATATTTCTGAGTGAAAACAAAATGGCAGAATTAATAGATTACTTGATGTGCTAAAAAATTGTTTTAGACAAAATGCTTTAGTAGCTTAATTCGTATAAGAGGAGGAAAAAATAAATAACCTACATAACTAAACATTAGAGAATATTCTGTCCTGGATCAAAAGAGATCTGAATGTTCTTTGATTGAAACGATCTGAAGAGATCTCGAAACATTATAAAGTTTAATATTTTTATAAACTATTTATTGTCAAAAAGCAGTTCAAAATGCATATTGTCACTCGAGGGACTTATAAATTTACTCCCCGGAAGCAAACAAGAGTTCAACCCTTCAATTCCGATCAAAGTGCCTAAAGACTGTGACAGATTGAATGTTTCTGTACCCCAAAACACATCATGACATGAATGCGTGCCAACAAAAAGGAACCACGTGGATTTACATGTTATGTCCATAAAATAGTTTAAACATTTTATTTTAAGAGTTATAATAGGACAGTCGAGAAATAAAAAAAGAAGTTAAATCTAATTAAATATTTGTAATCATATTTTATGTTGTTTTTCAACCAATCTTTTATTCTATTGTTCTCTTCATTTCTTTTATAATATACTTGTAAAAGCATCTATGGAAATTTACAAAGAAAACCAGTCGTATCTTGGGACTTGGAGATAGTAATGCCTTTGATTGGTCGTCTTATCAGGGAGTATTAATTCCACGTTCAAGTAGTCGTATCTTTTTTGCTGTGTTCTCTCGTTTTGTGTACGTCATGGTTCAGCAACCTTTTCAAAAAGATATTCATAACAGGCACCTTAGATTTTTTTAATATTTTGAATATTCTATGTAAGTATTAGAGCTCCAACATATCTCCTGAAAGAGATTTTTTTGAATAATTATCATTGGTCAGCAATCTACTTCTTACTAAAAATTACGCTTATCCAAATCTACCGGGAAGAAAACGCCCTAAATTAAAAATGAAAAAGAATCGTAAAAAGAATGTAACGTCACACGAATTAACCGTGGGCGTGAATGACAACGGGGACACTCTGGTGGACGAGAAGCATTAAAATTCGGATGATATATACAGCAGTATTGAGGGGACGCCGCGAAAAGCTTTCTCATATGGTCACAAGAGCTAAGAAATTCTATGATAGTATACTTAATATTTTTTTTATTTAAAAGAATTAGTATACTTACTAATATGAAAGATGAGAAGCTTAAACGTGTAGCGGGCGGGATCAAAAAGAAAATGCGCGACAGACTATGAAACTTATGGGCTGAGGTTGGGCTACTAGAAACAGAAAATGAGATTCTAAAGGAAGGGGGGAAATATATATGAGGATGAACCGTACTGAAGGCATAGAGTGGGGGAAAAGATGTGTAATATACTAATGGAATACAAGCTCGAGCAAGAGATATACCGCAAAAAGTTTGAAGAAAAGACTGCAGAACTCGTTGACAATTGGACGGAAGGGATATCATATCAGCTTTTAACTTGTGATATGGTACAGTATAAAATGATACAAAATGAAGTTAATATGTGAAGATATGCCCAAACAGAGACGGACCCCGATAATGCGCGAATTGTACATGTAAGAAAATAGAACATTCATACCTAACTAGGGAATAAATATGTCCCGAATATATAAGAGCGAAGGCGGTAGTACAACGAAAACAGATTATAATACTTATGCTGTTTCAAGAAAACACACAGAGAGGGATAACTGGATCGCGTGAATACTTGATGAAATCAGCCATCGACGTTGCGTGCATTCAGGAGTCATATGTCTACAAGGGCAAACCATGCCATGTATCCTTATGTTACAGCGTTATCGCATCTGAAAACCTTTGGGCAGTTACTTATATCACAAAGAGTGATATTGAGGTTCTTGCCTTTTATTAGTAAGGTAGGGATGACACGCACGGCATGCTTATACAACGACAGAAGACAGTAATATTGTAAATAAATTTATACCGTAACGGGAGATAATATTGGGGAGAAATGAAGCAGAAACGACGAGAGAGAAGATAAAATTACAGAGATGGCAGAGAAAGAATAAGAGAATAAGAGAATAAGAGAACTTAAAAGCAAAGAAAAGTTCTGGATATGATGGACTTACCCCCGAGATGTTTAAAGCAACTAGTCACTCATTAAACATGATTTGTTATTATATAACACCTGTAATAATCACGGGTATGTCCCGTTGCAATGGAAGATTGGTGTCTTAAAAGTCTTCTTAAAAGAAGGAGATAGTGATATAGGAAAGGTAAATTCATACAGGCCAATCACACATTTACCGACTATAGGGAAAATACTAGATAAGTGGATGAGCGTAAAGATATAAAATCATCTAGAGGAAAATAATAAATTGTGTGCCACACAACATGGATTCCGCATTAACAGAGGAACAGAAAATGCAATACATTCGCAAATAGAATATGTGGAGGGAAGTCGAAGTAAATATGCGTTGGTTCTCTTTATTGACATTCGTGGTCCATTCGATAATGCGTCTTGGGAAAAGATTCTTGCTCTTAGAAGATATGGAAGCACCCGAATATCTTTTAATTCTAATTTTAAATCATTTTTTTACAAAGAGACACAGAATGTTACAAATGGGAGGGAAGAGCTTACTACAAGAAAATCGAAAAGGATGTCCTCTGGGGTCACGTAGTGCAACCATGTTCTGGAATGTTTTGATATATTCTATGTTGGCTAAGATGCAGAAAAAGGATATGCACTAGTTGCGTACGCTGATGATATTAGCATAATTGTGTATGGAAACAATAGAAGTGACATAGAAACAAAAGGAACAAACGCACTGAAAGACAGCCAACATATTTTGAAACGACTAGATTTACAAATTTCAGAGGAAAAAACAAATTCTCAGAAATACAAGTTTAGAAAAGAGGAACCCGCTAATTGAAATGAATGGAAATGATATTAAAATAGAAAGGAAAGTTAAGTATCTTGGCGCAATATTGGATGAAAAGCTAAAATTAAAAAAAAAACATGTGAACTTCATATGTGACCGGAGAAAAAGATTGCACTATAGTTTAATGCCCGTAGAACACAACAAAAGAAACATACCTAATATATCTCATCAAAAGAGGAATCGACCAATATTAGGATATGATGCTACGTCTATGGGCTATTCTTATAACACATGTACATATAGAAAGAAAACTAGACAGCATGCAGAGACTGTCTTCTACGACTAAGTGGATGCTATGTGATAACATCGACGATGGCTATTGAAGTGATATTAGGAATACCACCAATTGATATTCATTTAAAGATGATTTGGTTGTGGTATTGCTTGCAGGTAAACGGAAAGATACGAATAGGTCTTGACGAATACGATGCAAAGGAGAAAGGAGTTAAATCGACAATAATATGGAAATTAATGACTGCGTGGCAAATAAGGCGAGACAAATCAAAAACGAGCGGTCAATATACAAATACATCAAAAGAGTTTACATCAAAAAAATTAATAGCATATGGTTTGAACCTTGAAATAAAGTTAAAGAAATACTTTCGGGACATGGAAAATTTGAAACATGTTAAAAGAATCGGAAAGAAATCGGATGGGAAATGTGTATGCGGGAAAGAAGATGAGACGCCAAACCACGTGCTCTGGGAATGTAATATATATGACATGGAAAGATGAGACTATATACGATACCAGATTAGGAATGGAAAAACAAAAAATTGCGAGGAAGAACATTTAATTAAGAATGAAGAGCGTTTCAAACACTTTAGTAATTATGTTAATCAAATCAGTGAAATTTGAGACATTGTGAAAGGGATATTTTGAAGATCACGAGAAAGGAAAACTCGAACACAAAGTGTTACAGCAAAGCCATATATCGACTTCGTTAGACGTATGTGTCAAACAATACTTATACTTAAGCTTGTATATAATTTGTATATCATTGAGTTAAAAAGAATAAACGAGAATTAAAAAAAAAAGAATGTCTTTCCAACTGCTGAAAATCTGTGTTACAGTCCTTATTGCTTGACGAGATTTCTGTATCGTCGGCGTACGTAGCAATTGTCACTATTGTGTCACTACTTTGCAGTATATCTGCGGTGAAAGTTAATTACAATGGGACCAAGTACACTGCTGTAGGGAACTCCTGATAATATTGGATAAAACGAAGTTTTTCGCAGAGAAAAAATTCAGACGGATTTGAATCCGCCAGCATAGTACTTCGGTGTAGGTTCTGGTATCTTATCGAATGAGTCACAAGATGTGACTTGTAAAAATTTGGAAGCCAAGAAAAGGTGAACTATTCGTATACGTGTCACCACATTTATCGAGACAATCAAAATATAAAAGTGGACCCTTTACTTGATTGCGAGGAGAAAACTATTATTGGATGGATTACTCTAGATTCGCCTCAGTTACTGATGAGTTAGATTGTAAGGACACATTGTTTCAGTATTGGATTTCTAGATTTGTAAAATACGTAATTAAAAAAGTTTGGCAATCTAAAACTAAAACTGATAAAACATTTAATTAATTTATAATAAACAATGATTCATTTTTGAGCAAATTTGCAATCAATTAGATGAAAGGAGATTTCTAGATTCATGGGATTTATATCAATCCTCATTTCAATTTTAAATCAAATCGCGTCCAGTAAATATATAATGGTCTTCGAAGCTTTTGTTATCGTTGGTTTGTCTTTATTATTATTTCGAACTTACTTGTTCACTACATCGGCACATTTCCATTCGGGCACAGTTTAACATACACCCATTTGAACTTACCTGTGCGGTGGAGGGTCATACAAATGGATCTAAATGTGCCGACTCCAATTTTTCCAGCTTTCCGAAAAAGGATAAAATTATTTTTTTGCGCAAAAAATGAGCACATAATTAGCACAAAATTATAGCGCAGAATTTCTTTGCATAGTATTAATTTTTAGTAGGTGAGGGTGCTAGGTGAACGTTACGCCGGCACCCCCACTTTTGTTATCGATTTTTTTCTGGTTTCCGAATGAGCACAAAATTATTCATTAGCGGACGAAATTAGCAAATATCTAGCACAAAATTATAGGATAGTGTATTTCATTTTATAACGAAGTGGGGGTGCCAACTTCACAGACGTTTACTGTTCGTGCCAACACTTCTGCTTTGCTCGTGCCGGACCTTGGTCTCTGCGGGACTCATTGGTAAAACCTGTAGTAAATACTTCGAATTCTCTTGTCTTGTGAGAACGGAAATTGCGTCGGCCATTGGGCGCGTGCGCTGACGCGGAACACCCGCTTAATTGTTCGCCCTTCTCTTTCAGTTTCCTCCTACTAAACTTTCTTACCGTGCAGCGTTTTTGTTTTATCTTTGTCCCTTCCTTTTTTGCTCTGCTACCTCCATCTTAAATTTAGCTCTGGCATGAATCTGAAAGTCTTCAATAATTCTATTTATTGGATGTAACATAGTTATTGAGAGATAGTGTCCACCTACGTTTTGATAAAATGTCATTGCAAAACAAATAATAAAAGAATATCAACATACTTAGATGATAGTTTGCAGAGAATATTGTAAGTGTTGGGTTTTCTCCAAATTTTGGGATATTTATTTAAATTCATACTAATATAGATGCAAAATTCGAAAGTGTTTGCTACCTAATCGCTAATAAACCACTGCACCAATCGTGATGATATAATTAAGATATTCAGGAAGAACATAGGCTAACTTTTATGTTTTAAATGTGTGAAAAGAAAAATGATTATGACCATAAATGTCGATGAAATCGAGGAAAGAAGGGAGGTTTATTCGCTTACGTTACCTAAACGGTTAGAGATAGGTGACAACTGAGTGGTAATATATTTCGCCTCAAAGAGTTCTACAAAACAGTCTGCGACAGCATATATCCACAAAAGTTGACCAAAATGATCGAGAAAGCATTGTTAAAAATAAAGTGTTAAAATACTTCAATTTAAGAGAGTAGTTAAGAAGGAAAAAATGAATCATCATAAAATTCTTTTTTTATGAATTCAATGTTTTTATGAAGTTAAATTAGTTTTTTGTTTTTTTCATTTACTAAAGATTAAAACGAATATAAATCGTAAAATTTGGATGAATAGTTTAGATTTTACAGGCGTTTTAATGAAGTGGTGCAACCGCGCCACCGCCGTATGTCTTGCCTGGGAAACGAAAATTCAACAGACGCGGCTTCCGGCGAGTGGGTTCGTTCTGTACCTGAGATACTGAAACGAATAGAGAGAGACTTCCGATGTTATATCAGAGTTGGATCACTATTGGGATTAGGGGAACGGGGGCAACGCATGTTTGGAGTGGAAAGTAAGAGAAAAATAAAAATATTAAATCGAAAAAACGAGTTTAATCCATAGATTTCCAGACCTTTCAGAGAAACGTGTCTATCCCACTAAGTTGTGATGAAAAACCCCACACCCCACCGGAGATCGTACCATAGTCAATCATCCAGCTGGTCAGCTTTCTACCAAATGAGTCTCTCTGAATCCTTATACATGAATACCTAGATAACCGAAGAGGATTATAGTTTTTGACAAGATTTCATGGACACTCCCTTTCATTTATTTAACTTTTTGACGAATAAATGCTGTTCTTTTTTTAAAAGCATTCAATGCTGATAAGATTTTGAAAAGAACACATATTTCATAACTGTCTATTTTTACACATTGGCCTGAGTTACATATTTCATGTCAACTTCTATTTGTTATATAACTTTGGGAGTTCCCTGCTTTTTTAACTTTCAATAATTTTGAAACAAGAGTCTTCCAAATACACTTTCTTCGTAGTGGCACTGGAATTCATTGAATTCATAAAAAGTTACAAGTAATCTTATTATTCATATGTTATCAGCTTATTCACTTTTAATGCCGACTACTTCCTTGCTTCTTCGCTAAAAACATCGCAAATTCAGTCACATGACAAAACGTAATAAGCGATTATTGGTCTTCAATAGTACATAGTATTCCGTAAGAGACTGAGTCAATATAAAGAAAGATGGTATAGATGGTTGTTTACATGTAATATTCACCGCACGATTGGTTAACATCTAATTTAAAACTTCCACCATTATTGGTCAAGCGACATATTGTATTCATACCTTGTATCTTTCATGCGCAAAATAACTATTGCAAAGTATTAGTAACTCTTGTTGTTCTAAAGAAATTAGTTTTGATTATAATATTTTATTTTTACATCGTTTTTGTAATTTAATTTCTATTGGTTTTCAGTATGTGAATCATGTGCTCAATCATGGCCGGTCCAAGGCCCAGGTCGGACCGCATGGGGTTTCGGCATCAGAGGGGTGCTGGCGATCCGGCGCAGAGCGACATGCTCCCTTTTTTCATCTTGAAAACAAAACTCACAGTATTTAGTTATGTGTGTGCTATTCTAAGAAATCCTTTGACGATCACAGGCCTTATCTGCGAATACAACGTCCAAAAAGAAACAAACATCTTATTTCCTTCTCTGTAAGTTTCACAACGATCGCTGATGTGGCTACCCGAAATCTTATTGCTCTACAATGTCTGCAGCGCAGTGCGATTCTGCACTTTTGTAAATCGTCGAATTTCTCAGAATTGCTGTCGAATTCTCAGAGGGTGAGATGGTGACAACACTGAAAGGTTCATTGGGATCATCTCATCGGGGCCGACGTATTCCATCTCTTCCGTTTCGTAGATGTTGCATACGCCGGATCACAAATTTTGGTACACACGCATGATTTGCCTGTCACACAGGACAGTATCACCTTGTCCCTTGTATTGTGCGGTATTACTAGCAATATGGACGTTTCTTATTGAACAGCATGTATCTATTGAAGTAAATCCAATATTAAATTTTAATTGAATTTTTTGAACTTAAAATTTATACCTTTTGGTTCCAGGAGTTTTACCAAATCTTGTTCGAAAAATGTCAAGCAATTTGTGTGACATGTGTTTTAAGGGTCGTATATGACATCGACTTCCGCTCCGGAGATTCACATGATTCACTTATAATTCCGCGAGAAAAAAATTCTGCTTGTAACTGAGATAATCTAGTAGGTTATTACTAAACCGCGACCGAAATCAGTATAAATTTATTCGTCCGGGACAAACCTCATCTCAGTAGAAACAACTGCCAATGTTTCGGCCATCTTGCAGTGGTCGCTTCGGGGTAATGTCAGACTAAGTCGCTGTCGTACTGTCGCAGCAGATTCCCAGGCCAACAAATTTATAATACCAAACCGGTTTACAATATTATACAAATGTGAATATTTTGAAAAATATGTGGACGACCAAGCTAATTGCTCGGACGATGATAAAAAACGGATGGTTAGTTAATCGAAATCGTTAAAGAGAGTCTCAAAGTAATATCATGCACAACATCAAGTTGATTAAACTGAATTTAAAAAAATTAAATTTCCGCATCAGGACGCTAACCATGGATCTAGTTCATACTCGGTCGGCACATTATCCATTATACTACAGGGCGAAATACATAGCGAAATTAGATGAAAACGTGGGTCCAAACTACGTCAGTAATTTGATTGCTTCATTGGCAATATTGTCCATTACATTTGTAGGTAGTGTTTCCGTTTCCGAGTTTAAGGATTAAATTTGAGGTTTTAACAATTTCCCCCCTCGTATTCTTGCAGTAGAAGACGTAGCAAACTAAAGGCCAAATATTTATTTTTAATAATGTGACTTTGCTGATATCACTGGCTATTGCAGAAAATATTTTTTCAAAACTTAATTTTTTTAAGAACTGCTTACGGTCGACCATTTCACATTGTCTTAGTGAATTGTCGGCGTTGGCCACTGAAATGGAGGTGCTAAACATTTTGTCACCATTTTAATTTTATAAAATTGCTTTATTCAGAGCAAGAAAAATAGTCGTTTTACATTTTCCTGTTTAATATTACTTTTATTAATAAACACTAGTTTTGTTTAAACCAAGTACTTCTGTGTAAACCATTGTATCTTCTGCATTCTTTTCGATTAAGTGTCATTAACCTTAGTGAAACAAATAGTGCTTATTTCTTTTTTTAAATTTATGACCATAGTTCTAACACTCTTCCATTAATATAACAATTTATTCATTTTGAGTTGTTTTTGAAGCGAGTGTTAGGGGAAAGAGAGTGTTTGTTAAGGAAGTGCGTCAAAACCACACCTCGAATATTCCAAATAAAGTCTTTGGACCGACCCTGTATTCAATTAAACTCCGATTTTCAATGAGCGAGAAATTACTTCAATAGTGAGTCGCAAGGAAGGCTGAATATTTATGATAAATTATGCCATGGTATTGACTGAGATTTGAAAGATTATATGGTATGCCAGAATCGTCCGTTTAGAAGTGTACTAGTTAACATTTTATACTGTCGTAAATATCATTGCTCCAAAATCACATCAAATGCTCTTTCTCTCTGTTTCGCCGTTAGTGTCAGTTTACGTTTTATATACTCGTCATTCATTTCTTATCTATATGACACTGCACATTGTGATACCGATAATCACGATAACGCAAGCCATTCGCGCAAATGCTCATCGACTCTGAGAAAAAATGCCTTAACGACATCAAATTATTGCACAGACATTTTGTAACCATACTTCATACTTTCAAATTCACTGCATTCGTTTTTCTTTTCGACTATTCATGCATGTGAAAAAACAATCTTACAAAGGCATTTTTGAAATCTCTCTAAATCTTTATGATTTAAGACGGGGCAATTCTTTTCATAATGATACGACTATTATAAAATTTTTTACCGTACATGACTCATGATAAACAAAACGTGGGAAACTTAGTTGAGTGCGCTGGAAACAAGATCTTCACTAGACAGCTGATAAAGACACATGGGGATTTCAGACACGAAAAAGTTATGTTTAGCACCCTGAATGAGGTCCGAATTAAGCAAGATGAACTAATGTTTGGTGCTTTTGGTAATTAAAATAGATTAACATAAAGTTAGATGTTTTCTATTATTCAAGATTTTATTTTCTCATTTATAACTGATATTTATACGTCATCATTTTCTTATTGCGTCTTCCTATCGTTGGCAGTCAGATGTGAGTGATTATTTCATTGGAATGAATATTTCATTCAAAACGCGAATATATAATTTGTATTTACTTATTTTTACCCTACCAAAGGTGAAGCACATGATAAAATACGTTATTTTTCTCAAAAAGTCATTTTTTCCCGTTATTAGCAAAAATGCATTGAAATTAGACATTTCAGTATATATTATTACATTCCTTCAATCTGTATTTTTCTCTATATTCGTATGAACGTCCAGCTCTGTAAGCAAACACTGAATTAAAACACCATCGTCCCGTCTTCTTCCGATGCATATCATGTAAAACCTTGCGATTCTGGTCATGTTTATTGCAAATTAAAAAAAAATATTAAGATGACCTTAGAAAAAGTATTACAAGAGAGTAAAAAAATAAATTGGCACCTCAATGGATTCAACAATATTACTAAGTTTTACTGGTTTAACCATGCAAGATTTTGAAAGACATTAATGAGTACAACAGTTTTAGATGCATTTGTTTCAACTCATACCGCTACTTATGAGTTTAATTAAACAATCGGCTCTGAATGAGATATGATGATTAAAACTTGCTAACAGTGGCATATACATATGTAGAATAACTTCATATAAATGTGGCGTCAGCTTGGCTCAGTGGACTTGACTGTAGAGCGTTGAGTCGCTGTCTAGATAGTCGATCCCAGGTTGGCTAAGGGATCCCTCCATGAACCCCTTGGGCACCTTCGTGGCCTGTTGTGGGACAGTTTTAAGTTTGGCTTATATTGTAATTAAAAAGTTCACTCCAGATATTTTAGAGGAACATTAACTGAATTTTATGAGGAAGAGAAACCATCAAAGAAATCACGAAAAAGTGTTAAAACGCAAGAAAATGTATAAAGAATGGAGTAAACATTAATACAAGAAAGAAGTAAAATGTTTGGGGAAAAGTGACCTTACAATGAAAATGGAAATGAAACAATGCTTTAGCATTCAATATTCTTTCAATATGCAATGAAATTTCGTTAAAACACAGATAAATGCTTTCATGTTTGAGTTTTGTTATTGAGTCATTAAGCTGTTAAAAATTCTGGAGACCCTTGGGAAATCATCATATTGCATTCGATAATCAAACCACTGACGCCATTTAATAATTTTGTCATTTTCTAATCATATATCGTAAATCATGCCATGGGCAAAGGTATAATCATACGTACAGTTTTCCAAATTATAGCAAAACCATTATTGATACAGTTCCATCGTTTAATATTTATAATATATACAACGTTGTGGGTATTTCCTAACGGATCAGGGATATTAATTCTTCACTTTTTTGCAGACGACGATTTCAAAATATAGGGATAACAACTATTCAGCAAAATAATCAAATTTGCATCAGTATGTTTACGGCTGGAATATTTTTTTCTTTCCATACGAAATATATCAGTTTTGTATTTTGTCAATCCCATTTAATATTGCGTACTTTACAACCAAAGACCGAACTAAAATATTCGAATCCCTTGAAAAAAAAACCTCTACATTTTTGTCCTAATTATGGTTTAATGATATTGGTTCAGTTGTATCATGGAACCAAAACTGAATAAACAGAAGTTATGAACATTTTTATTTCATTTTATACGCTGCTTTCTAATAGACTCTTGACACAAGACAATATTCCAGTTAAAAATTATCCAGACTTCACAACGTTATCGTCACAATTACATTAAAAGAATTTTTTCTTTATTTTTCGTTTGAAAATTGTTTGATGAGCATACTTTTGTGTGAATCTGTAGAATCTATTCAGTTTATCGCTAGTATTCCACACCACTCTGCTTCCTTTTGTCATTCTTAAATATTTTTCATTATTTTGAAGATAGAAAATGCAAATATTTTAAACAAAAAATTTAATTCACTGCCAGGCAGAGACTGGTACTGATTTAAAGTGGTTAACACTTAGAAATTTCCCTTTGAAACCAGTTCATATGATATCGATAATCAATGCCCTTCTCATACTTCTGATGAGGTTTTGCAGCTTAGGTCACAATTTCTTGTTTTAGAGGGAATGTAGGGGTGTAGCAGAAAATGGATACGATTCCTTTTCCCTATTTTATATGAAAAGAGCACACCATGTAATAAAAGATATCCTTTTGTCAATCTCAGTTCCTTTAACGAATGCCTACTTTGAGAGACTTTGCGGACCAATAGTTCTGGCCATCATACCAGTATTACAAGTCAAACTCGAACATTATTGATTATTGAAATGTTAGATGCTTTTATTTTAGATTGTCGTAATCTGAAATATTATACTTTTATTTGTTCAAGTAAACTTTCAGGTAGGACTACATGCCTCAGAGAGCAAAAAATAATATTTTAGAAATACTGACGAAGTTCTTCTGTTTACGAACAGCAATTTCTTATACTAACCTAGAATTTTTCAGAATCTATTGCATCTCCAATTTAGTTTCAAAACAAGTTTCAAATCCATTATTAGATTTAGACATATTCTAATCGTTTTCCTCCAAGATGATGTGATATAGTATAATAAAAGTGAAAGAAAAAATATTCAATACTGAATGAAAATTCACGATAACAAAATATATAGTTTGTGGGAAACATTTTCTGCGTAATGATACTGACGAAACGGTTCTGTTAATTGTATACGCTTTGTTTGCGCTTAACAACGACGGACATTCTCATAAAATTGTTTAAAACTTTTATCTAAAAAAAACTTGTACGAAGGTCAAACAACATTTCGAAATAAATTATCAAAATGGACTACAACGGAACAAAGAAAGTACTGATTTGAAATGTTAATGCCTGTCACAACTGGATAAAATGTATGTAACTTGAAAAGTTTGTAATGAAATAATTCGTTTCACTTCATACGTGAGTTTTAACTGAAAAATCGCATGTAATTTTTTTCCACTGACTATCCGTTAACAATAGAGGGGTTAGCAATAAAAATGTATGTTTGCGATAAATTTGCAAATACTAAATAGCATGCGACATTGTTTTTACGTACAATTCTGTTCCGCTACTAGTTCACATTTTAGTGAGGAACAGAATTCATCCGGGTAATATGTCTCGAAATATTATGAAATTTTCGGCATTGTTGCTTGTTTGAGAGCAGGGGTGTCAACGGGAGCACGTACGTAGAGAGAAGAGTATGGCGGCTAACGTGGAGGACGGGGTACGGTGCAGTTGCGCACCATGCTCAAAAAATGTCTAAGAGGATTATAAGGGTCTCGCGGGAGGTCGGTGTCGAGCATAGAACTGTAACTATGGAACTGTGACTCATGCGGCTCTGGGTGTCCAGAAGCGAGTCGACTGTATTCGGCGCCCCCCACCACTAGCCTGTGTAAACAACTCGGCACCAGCACAGTTCTGTGTTCTATGGCACCAGTATATGCCCGTGTTACCAGTTAATGTGGTCAAAGATTGTGCTTCGTTTAAGCGATTATATGATTATACAGTTTATGTTAGCACTGAAGTGAAATGTCTACCTATTGTGTAGCCTATAACTGCAAGGATTGTATAGATAAGAAATCTTGTTTATCTGCTTATAAGTAAGTATAATGAGGATTACTTATTTTCATTCATTAACTGAAGTGTATTACCACACTATTTGTTAATAATAGCGCAAAAATTCTAGATAAAATAAATTTTAGTAATTCTTTTGACTTGACAAATCGTTATTTAATTTCATATCTAAATGTTAACAAAATTTAAATATCATTTATCGCATTTCTCGTTAACTATAGAACATTTTTACATTATACGATTCTTTTCAGTAATTATTTAAACTATTAGTCACTTAATCCTTCATTTAATGACTTAAATCCCAACGCAATAGATTTGATAGTAAATTATCTTTAGAATCCTGTGACTAAGTAATAATAATATTTACATTCATAGGAATTCATGTTATATTAATTGAGTAAGTTTTGTAGGTTTCCCAAAGACCCGGAACTTCGTCAACGATGGATTTTAGCTACAAAAAGAAAAGGATTCAATCCTTCGAGCACTTCTAGCCTTCGCAATGTACATTTTGAAGAAAGTGCATTTGAAACAGGTATATATTAAGAAAGGATAATATTAAGAAAGGATGCAGTGCCTACATTATTTCAATTTCCACCTCACTTGAAGACATAGTCACCGTTTCGAAGAAGAATTTTTAACATTATAACGGTAATATATTTTATTATTTTTGTAATAAATATGTTCAAGACATATAGTATTAGGAATTAGTTGACGTTTCATTAATATAAGTGTTTTAACATATTTTTCTTATGAAAATCCGGTATTAATAAGATTTAAAGGTATAACCCTTTCATACATTTAATTTCTTACTGAAGTAGAACAATTTTTTTAGAATTAAGAAAAGGTGCGAGGTGAAGAAACTGAAGTAACAACATGCGAACATAATAAAACTGATGAACAAATTTTAAGCTCATCTACTTCAGATTCAAGCAAAGGAAAAATACTGTAACATTTAACCTCTTGTAAATCCATATTTAAACACACGAGTGTATAAAACCTGATTGCTCGTCCAGTGATAATCCATAACATGTCAGGTAGAAGAAAGAAAAACTTATAGGAAAATGATTCGGTGTGTATTGTAACGAAACTGAGTAATTAAAAGGGATAGTGTAGTGGGTAACACTCGCCTGAACAAAGTTACCCTAGCCAGCACGTGCGCCAATCAAATGCATGAAGCAGGTTCGTATTATTTATAATTAAGTGAAAAACACACGCTGGGGTTCCTTACCATAGGAAAACGCATGTAAAATAACTTTGACTTAATTATTTATTACACAATACATTTTAATTACTACTAACATGCTTATGCCCCCAAAAAACACATTATCCCACATAACACTGAACATTAAATTACTCTTTGTAGACTTTCCTGGTATTTAGTATTACCAGTTATTTACAGAAAACATGAATTGAATTTAATGAGAAAAAACATTATTGTTGCTCATCTTTATGTCCTTCCTAATTAATTAACAATCAAACGACAAATGGTCTGACATGGGTCACATTTGTTTAGTCGAAGCGCTAATTCTTCTCGTAGCCACTTACGCTACTAATGCTGTTTACAGCTAGCGCAAAGATTACCTTGGTGACAGATGAACAGATCAATCTAATGAAGTGGCTAACTTTTTATCTTATCTAGGAGCTTATGCAAAAATTTTTGAATCCGCCTCTGCCTTAGGGCCCTTGATCGGAATTGATGGGATGGTCCCTTGCTTGTTTCCGGAGAGTAAATTAGTTTTTTTCCCTCCACGTGGTCATACGCAGTTTGTACTGTTTTTTGACAATAAATTTATAAAATGTATAAAGTAGTTGGAGATTGGAATGCCATGGATAGCACTGACGTGTGCGGTGATCCCTTCCCATCCCCAGCTGGCAGTTCATTCATCGTCTGAGGCCAAGCCCTCTTGGTGTTCCCGAGTCAGCCTGAGTCCCTGCTCCTACCAGAAAATACAGCGTCTCACCATCGCCATAAAAGTTCTTTCGTCGTAAATGTTCATTGAAACTTGTCGAGATGCGTTCAGAATGTCTTCGCGTTGCCACTCATTAAAGAACAAAATAAACCTTTAAGTTTCTAACTCGTTCTCGAAGAAACTTTGAAAAGTTGAAGTTTCGACAACTTCGTAAAATTTATGAGTTCATGTTGTCACTTAAGTGCAACTTGAACTAAAAACTTCAAGACCTAATGGTCGAAAATTTCTAATTACAACATCTCATGATGTAATGACCATCAGTGAAATGATATAGTAACAAGAATGTTCTGCTTCTAACGATAGTAATACTCAAATACGATGTGATATGATGTGAATAATCATAGTGATCTTCGCATTGAGTGACTCTGCGCCAGAATATATCGAATTGTCCCCACCCAGTTGCTCAGAAGCTTGCTCACGTGCTTTGTTTTCAGAAAACCATGTGACTCTTCTTACCCAAGAACATTAAAATCATACTCCACGTGGAGTCATCTTTATTGGTTATTTTTAACATGATGATTGTGTCCCAGGTCAATCGACTGGTTCCTTCTTAGGAAATTTCCACACTTTCACGGCGTCATCTTTTCAACACTCGCATCATTGATCCTAACCAGACGCTTTTTAATAATAATAATAATAATAGAATACTAATTTTAGGCAACTTTTGAAATTTTAAAATGTCACACCCATTTCTTTAACACATTCTTTCTCTACGGTCCGACAACGCTCGCCAAGCCGTCACTGGTGTTTGTCAACTACCCCTTGACAATTCTAAGAGCTAAGGGTCGAACTCACTCACACCCTTGCCCTCCGGGTCCCTATCTTTTGTCATCCTTTTAACTCATAAAAAACTCTACCTCTCTTCTCACAATCTGCGTCTTCCTTGCAGCTGCGTGCTAGAACCCAGATCTGACGCCAACATTGACCTCGTCTCTTTCAAAAATATCGCATGATTTTCCGTTTCTTCCCAGTTTCACTTCTAACGGCGTTATTTATTATGTTATCAATTTTCTACCTCCATTCCACTTCTGGCCAAAAATAAAGCGTAGAACGCAGGCACTCTGCCCTTCGTTGAGTTTTTATGGTCCGTTCTTTGAACAAGGAAACACAAAACCCTGTGCCTCCTACAGCGGTTCGGACACTTCCCCCTTCCCCTACCGCACCGTAACAGCGGTTGCGGTACGATTCCGCTTGCTTCCGAAACATTTTCTAGCATCTCACAACTTTATTATTTATTAATATTCAAGAATTAATCGATTCTTCCAGTATATAAATATTTTATGTTATAAATGTTAAAATATGACATTAATTAAGAGCGAAGGATGTTTTACGAGATATATAAGTGAGAATTATTATATTGTTGGTTGAGATTTTCTGGACGAGCAAATAACATTCACTGAACATTAATATATCATTTAATAGTATTCTTAATTTAACATTTATATTAATTTTAAAAACTAGTAATCTGAACTGACCCACCTCCCAGCTGTAGCTCGTAGTCACATACCGCTCTCTTCATTTATCCCCTCCACCTTAGGACGAACCCTTACGAAGGAGATTCTCTAAACATTCACACCCATACGCATTCCAGTCAGGCATTTCTGAATAGACTATATTCATGATCAAAAAATTCTTAAATACGCCAATTCTCCTCATTATTTCCCCCTTTCCTCCTTCCACAGCCAAGCGATAACCCAAACAATCATCTGGCTCCCGTTCATTACTTTTACTGCACTTGTCTCAAGGGGACACCTTGTCAAAGTGTCTAGTGAAGTTTTTAGATTAGTTAAGTATTTGTTTAGATTTACGTGTAATAAAGATGAGAAGGCATTTTGTTCCAGAAAATATGTGTTACAGGCGTGTATGCAATTTCAAGGGCGTTTATTTAAAAATCACCCCTTCAATATTGAAACGCGTGACGATAGTCACGAAATGAAACTAATAAAGTTAATTTTTTTTAACTATATCTTTTTCTCGTGCAAAAGGAACACTTCCATTGATTAATAAGTCAAAGCTAGGGATGCGCCAAAAGCTCAAGAAATTTATTTTGTTTCAAAATATGTAATGTAAAAATTTTATGTATGTAGAAAAAATATATTATGTGCTGTGTGTGAACAACCTATTAAGAAATAAATATTAATATGGAATACATAAATTATTTCATTTATTAAAACAATTACCCTTTTTAGTCGTAAGTATTATTTTAACGATAAAACTAAAAAAATCGTATTACAGAGAAACAGACGTAAAACAAAACGTCAGCGGCCCTTGTGTTACGCCGAGCTGTGCCGACCCGACCACTGGCTAGTGTTGGGGGGCATCACAGCGGCGGGCTCGCACTGCACGGACCCAGCATTCCATAGTTAGAGTTCTCTGTGGTGTCGAGTTGCGTACCATGCGTTAATTTCCTTCTCTTCGCAGACAATGGCCTAAGGCCAAACTTTGTCACCTCAAAACTACAGCAAGAGCATTATAACACATTTATTTAAATCATCGTGTTTTTTCAAAAGTTAAAAAATCCAGATTTAAATTTATTTAGAATACAACGATAGAAAGATACGGTATGAGATTTTTTAAAGTTTCTGTCGGATAAACACTTTCGTGAACTTTTAAAAGAATGTCCGACACCGTTAAAAGTGATGTTATGTTATTATAGAGAATAGTTCGTCTGATTACTTCTTCAATAAAACAATTTCATCATTTTCCAGACTATTTTGAGAAATGTTAGTTGTTGTTTTAAATTTAAAACTTGTTATTCACCTGATGAGGACTGTGCCCACAGTCGAAACGTTATGTTTAAAACTATGTAAAACCAAAAAAGTAGTCTGAATATGATGAAATTGTTTTGTTTATATTATTATACTTCGTAAAACGACAGCACGTGGTATCTCGCCATCACAGAGGGAATCGCTTAATGATTCCCTGTTCTTAATCTCTACTACAATTCAGTTACATTAAGATTATTTCTTAATGTAAAGAACAGTAAATAAATTTAAATATTATTTAATGGATTTAACGATAACTGTTGGTTGTCAGTTGTGCGACTGTTTTCTTACGTTTCTTTTTCCAATTCAAATTTTCTGTGACAAACAAATTGTTAGTTTCATAAGCGAAAATTATTACTTATAGCCATAATAAATATACCAATAAAAATAGAAAAGAATCGACGCAAGGTGGTGCAACGATTGTATTTTATGGGTTCATTAGCAAATTTACGTTGATAAAAAAGTTACTAGAATATTTTGTTTTTCTAATACTTATAAATTTGTTCGCAAAATTGTATCATTTAAAGTTAAAATAACGACTTAGTTTTTCCTTGCAGAAAAATAAAACACCTTCTATAAAGAACATATTTTTAACTGTCGAAACGTACATCTCACTTCAAGTACCTGAAACTAATTTCTTAGGATATTCTTAAATGGTAATGATACTTACAATAATCATGTTCTGGTGGGGTGATGCTGAAACTACTGGAAAATTTCTCGTCTTATGATACTACATTTTTTTGAAGAGGAGAAAATCTCTGACTTGATAAAATTATTATTCATAATTTCTTTAACAAAATCAATAACTGGAGTAACTGTTCAGATTTTATGAGAATAGAAGTTTGAATTTACCATTTATTCGAGAAGTACAAAATTTCAACTCAGAAATAGATATTAAAAATATACCTAATGCTGTTTGATAAAAGCTCCTCTTCTTTTATTGCCATCGGGTGTCAGGTTTAGAAATAAAATTTGTGCGTAAACGTACACGGAGACTCCAAATTATATCTCTTTAAGCCGGTTATAAATATACATTGAACAAAACGTCATTGTCCTTAAAATGAGAAGGATCAAAGTATTTAATTGAAACGTATCTCTTCGTGATTCAGTTGAAACTCGACTACTGTACTGCACGGCACCAATTAGACTACTTCAAACACTAGATCCAATAATCAATACTGAAATCCACCTACGCTAAGATATCTTTCGATTCTGTCTCCCCGGCAGCCTAATTGTGGAGGTTGGTCTGACCTTAGATCTTCGACGCAAACTAATATGCTTCACCTACGTACGTTCATTCATCAATAATTCGACTAATCCAGCTAATGCATACAATTTCAAGCCATGATAACCAGAAATTCCACGTTCCACTGTCCACAACAGACCCTAAGGTATGTCCACGGTGTTCACGGAGGGTTCTTCTTCTTCTTCTTCTTCTTCTTCTTCTTAATTGTCGCAACAACTCGTTGTGAGTCTTGGCCTGTTCAATAACTTTTTGCCAAGCTTTCCTATCACCGGTACTTTTCCTCCAATTTTGGATTTGAAATTTTCCGATATATTCAATGATATTATCCTCCCATTTTAGTTTTAGCCTTCCTCTATGTCTTGTTGCTATGGACTTCCACTTTGCTATCTTCTTGGTAATTCTTTTATCAGACATCTTTTCTAAACGCGCAAGCCTTCTTGTTTTAATATCTCTCACTATATTTCTCTTCGTAATATGGGATTCTATTTCATCTTTGGTTAACCTTCTGTAGACATCATTACTTATCTTAAGAGAACCAAATATTCTCCGTAAAACCTTTTGTTCTGTCCCCAAGAGTTTCCGCTCTATTTGTTTTTTTATCACCCACGTTTCACAACCATACATAATTACCGGTTTTTTATCAGAATATTGCATACTTTTATTTTGGTATTTTTGGATAACAATTTGTTATATAATAATGCTTTATAAATCTAATAAGAACTGTTATTCTTTCTTTAATTTCTTTCTCTACAGAATTGTTTGTATTTACTATTGCCCCTAGATATTTGAAGGAATGTATATTCTCAATTTCATCATTGGAATGTTTGGATTTAAAGCTCTTTTTCCCCCTTTTCTTTAAATTTACATTTTTTCTCTGTCTAAATTTACTTCTTTCTTTGTTTTCGGTTATTATAATATTTTTAGAAATTGTTGTCTTTCTTCCCGCCTGTTTATGTTTGGATATACAGTATTTCAGGAAGATTTTTAGTGGGTATGGTTGAGTCATTCGGCGAATCCCACTCGCGGGGAGAGTCGTGTTGGTTCTCCTTAGTGCGTAACAGCATTTTTCCTACCTGTACAAAACTGTTAGGGCTCTAATGACCTCGATGCTGGCGAGCCGTAAATCCCCAATAAAAAATAAATTTCGTCATTGCGTATTCTGATTGTCCGACAGAATTGGTTTTCGGGTGCACTTCATTTACTTCGTTTTATCTGTATTGCCTATAAGATCAACTTCCTCTGCCTCTATTTAGTAATTTGAAACTCAAAATAGTTGTGGCACCTTGTGTTGTAGCTAGTATTAATACATCCGCGTACACACATATCTGACTCAGTCTATTTGAGATGAGAACACTCTTACGTCTCTCTTCTTAATGGTCCTGTCTAAACCCAAAGTAAAAGAAATTGCAAAAAGCGGATCACCTTGTCGAACACCTTTACTGATCTTAAAACGTTCAGAAAATTGATTATTTATTTTAATTTTTGTAGTGGTGTTAATCAGAGTGAGTTGGATAAGTCCTATTAGTTTAGATGGAATTTTATATTCTAACAATGTTTCGATTATTGCAGATATTTTAATACTGACGAATGCTTGTTTTAAGTCAATAAATAATCAATGTATGTCTATATCAAATTCATGAGTTTCTTCAAGGACTTGTTTGATAATATCAGGTCCGTTCAGGACGCATGCCCATTTGAAATTTCCCTAATCCCGATCCTGCACAGAAGTTAGTTTATTATAAAGCAATATCGAAGAGTTTGTAAGTTACATTCAATTACGTAATTGCTCTATAATTTTTACATCTTGGATCTCCTTTTTTTGAAAACCGGGTATATTATTCCGTTCAGACATTCTTGAGACATTTTTTCTTTATCCCAGATGATCACCATGAATTTCCAGATTCTTACGAGGTATCCATTTTTGAGCGATTGTGCAGATATATTGTCTGATCCAGGGGATTTATTATTCTTTCAAGTTGTCATAAATTGTTTAAACTCACTGAATTTTAGTTCTATTTCATCTTCTTCGCTGAAGCTTAAGTCCCAAGTATATTTATTCTCATTCTCGTTTATATTTATTTGTTAAAATAGTAGGTCTTCCAAATTCTGATAATTTTTTTCTTTTTCACAAACTATATTTCCTTGTTCGTTAATAATAGTTTGGATTTTTTGAATTGGTTTGATGGTAAAATGTTTGATATCTTTATAAAATTTCCTGGTTTTCATTTTTCTTTTCGCGTCTCTTCGATTTCTGAGATCATTTCTTCGAGCCATTTTCTCTTCTTCCGTCGTATTATTATGTCATATTTCTGTTTATATTTCGTCTCACTGGCTCGTGTCTTTTTCTGCAGATATTGTTTCCTGGCTTTGTTTTTCTCCTGCACAGCTTTCTTGCGTACTTCATCCCACCAATCGCTTCTGATTTTCCTTAGTTTATATCTTACAATACCTTCCGACCTTTGGATAATTGTATTTTTAATATTCTTCCATTCGTCTACAATGATGTCTGATTCGGGTATCCCTTCCATCTTGCTTTGAACTATATTTATATTCTGCTACTTTATTCCTGTTGCCTAGGATGTCATTATTCCACCTTCGACTATTAGAATTTTCATTAAGTTGTAAATGTAATAATATTTGTTATATTATTGCCTTTAACAGAAAGTGATCTGAGTCACAGTTTGGGCATCTTAACGTTCTTACATCTTGTATGAATCTAAATTTGGAGTGATTCACCAAAACATGGGCTATTTGGTTGATCATTTCTTTGTCTTGGGACACCCAGGTACCCTTATGTTGGAATTGGGTACTCGCTATGCAGAGATTATTTTCAATGGCTAAGTTGACTAGTATCTCCCTATTATCATTAGTTTCTTGGCGCATACTATGTTGACCAACACCCTTTATACCTCATTTTTTGTCCTAGTTTAGCACTAAAATCTCCTAGTACTGAATTTAGATCATTCTTTGGTATTTTGTTTATTGTTGACTGCAGCTCTTCATAGAATATATCTTTAATTTCGTTTTCCTTATCTGCAGTTGGTGCGTGCACCGCTATCAATATTACAATGTGAAATTGACCTTTTACTCTAATCTTACATAATATTTCACTGATTGGTTAAAACACCAGGATACATTTTTCAATATTTTTTTTCAACAACATAAAAGTGACTCCGAGGTGTCCCTGCTGCTGATGCTTGTTGCTCGAGTAATAGAGAGAATAATTGTTTTTGTGTATTCGTCCAAGACCTTTCCATCTTATTTTTTGTATTGCCACCAAGACTATTTTTGTCTTCATGATCCGCTATTTCATTCATTTTCCGGTTTGAAGCCCGGTTGTGACATTCCAAGTTCCTATATTTCCTATATTCAAAAATTCAGCTCTTGACCGTTTAACATGCCTGCGTCGTTGTAAAGTGATAGACCCAGATTTATTATTCTGAACATCAGTAACTGTTTTAGTTTTTTATCAGAATAATGTGCTGGCCTGTACTGAATCCCATTATCTTGGAGGACACAGGATTTGTATAAGGTTTTCTCCCCTAGGAACATTGCTTGTCACAGCTACAAAGTCCTTCCTATCCCTGGTTTTCAGTCAAGGTTTTCTTTCCCTTAGCCAATACTGTCCCCTACACTCAAGGCAGCGTCGGTAGCACTTATTTGATGGCAGCGCTTATCTGCCACGTCGCAGAGTCAGTGTAGAGTTTATGTGGTATTTAGTGAATGTAAATCCGCCACAGTCTATCTTCCCATGCTTACTGTTTCAGGACCTCGGTTCGGGAGGGGGGAAGTTCAGGTTTACCTCTAGTCTGCAGACTGTTCCGCTATCCACCACCCTGCGGTCCCGACCGGTAGCTAAGGCTCGCCCTGGGTCACGGAGGGTACACCACCACAATTTCTTGACCTCAAGCAGAGAAAGGAATGGGAGGAAAATATAAATTATTAAAAAGAAATCTTAAAAGAAAAAATCTCAAACAGTGTTCCAAAATCTTACTTCCAAAATTTCACATCGGAAGAAGATATTGTAAAATGAAGTAAAATTTGTATACTTTTTAGATTGCGGATCGACCATTGCAACAATAGCCTCACCGTGTAACCTTCGCCTAAACATGTGCAGTTCTCACTCACAGTTTTCATTAAGCACTGCTGGGGTTCACGAAACTGTGCTCTAAAGATATTGTTTGCGAAGCTGTTAAATCTATTTGTTCTTTACTACTGGAAACTGAATGGGTAAAAAAGGTAAAAGCAACGTGATAAAGGAATAGTAGAAGATATGTTTGATAATGGGAAAAGGAAAGAAATATTGTGATAGCTCTAGAGCTTTGTATATATTTTTTATTTGAACTTATTGAATATACCAAAAGTTGATAGATATATGCAAACAATGAATTTGACATGAAATTGTTTTAAACACTTGTAACAAACAAATATTGTTGGGTAAAAATACTGCATTTTTTTATTGGTATGTGAAGAGAGAAAATATTAAAACTTGCGTGAAGGAATCAGAATCGAGCCTAGAAAAAAAGAAAAACAAAGAATTGAGATTGAAATGCCCCCCAGGGGACTTACATCTAGTAAGTACGTGTTTGGCAAACACGGGGCCCCGAGCTAAGTCTGGCATTACTTCCACTTACTTGTTCGAGGCTCCTTCCTTTTTCTTTCCTGACCTCCCTTGGTCACCTTTTGTTCTTTTCGATCCGGACGCTAGTAGGTTGCGAGGGCTAGGGTATTTTTCATTTTCCTCGTTGCAATGTTTTGATGTAATGATATATGTTTTGTTATGTTGTAATTCAGGAGGTTTTTTAGTGGGTATGGTTGAGTTATTCGACGAGTCTCACACGCGGGGAGTGTCATGTTTGCTCTCCTTAGTGCGAAACTGCATTTTCCCTATCTGTACAGAATTTGAGGGTTCTAATGACCTCGATGTCAACGAGCCGTAAAGCCCCATAAAACAGTGTGTGAGAGAGAGAGAGAGAGATTGAAATGGGAATCATAATTTCAGAATTGGTGAATCACTAACAATTCTACATAAAGGATTCAGTTGTTCATATCTCATCGGTTGTCGTCAATACAACGAAGAAAGAAAGGTAATCAAAATGATAAATTTGTATTTAAATAAGTTCTTCGGAAAATGTATGATGAAACTAACGATTGAATGAATGAGTACATGAAGATAAACACAAGAATATGAACCTTGTACTATGTTTCAATTTTTGTGCCGTTATTGGGGAGAAGTGGAAACAACAGGTGATGCATGTTTTGCCTCACATTCTCAGAACAGTAAATGTCTGTTTTTGTACATGTACTTGTTCGACAAGGAGTATACACTTAGACATTAGTGATTTAATGTTACTGGGAAACAATAAAAATGAGCTCTTAGTATTATTTTAGTACTGCAATGAGTATAGAATTTAAAATGAAATCCTGAGGTATTATTCTTTGAACATTAATTTTCTACTCGCCAGTATTGTACTAGGTCACACCGGAGTGTAACTGAGAACTGATTTAGAAACATATGGTTGTGCCCGGAAACTAGTCCTGGGACCGTAAGTTCAAATTTCCTACAAACTTAAATTAATCAGACCCTAAAAAAGAAACTAGGATCTGTTAAAAGTTCTTTATAAGTATCAAAAATGAATAATATATTAAAATAATTGAATGGTTAGAGAATTCAATAGCTTGAGCGTTTTTCAGTGGTTTCAACGAAGTTATTAATTTTTAGGTCTTTGGCAAAACAATTACGATTAAGTAATAGGTTATTATTGTTTTTAAGGTTAAATGTTGCGTTATATTTATTTATTTCATTATTTATTTCCTGTGAACCATGAAAGTTTATATTATTTGATAAATCTAATGTAACAACTAAAATAATAATTCTATAAATACATTTTAGAAAAGGAAAAGATCAGTATTTTCTTGTTTTTCTTGTACCTTAAATGGAACCAGTATCATCGTTTAGAAATATATATTGGTCTTTCGGTAGTCATTGAAGTTGATTGGGTGAAGAGTTTACGGGGACGTCAGTGGAAGTGTTTGAAGCAAAAACAATATCTGCCTTTTTCGATGAACATATTTTGAGGTTCCCTGAAGGAGATGATGCTTACCCCAAAGTCAAAGAAAAGGAGTTGACTATGCTCACTTTTTGAAACGGTTTTTAACCACGTTGGTCAAGTAAACCATTTACTTTTCCTATCACTAAACAGAGGGGTTGAAAATGGGATATTTAAAAACAGTATTGTGATCGTTGACTAGAGTCTAGACTATCAGGATCATGTGATAAGTTTTTACATTTAGGTTTTACATTTATCATTGTATCCAAACATACGGGACTGCGCTAAGTAAATGCAGGAAACACTCAGAGGGAAATATCTCCATAGAGTGTGGTGTTGTAACATTAATGTATAGAACAAAATTTACGTTGAAGTATTGATGCTGGCGCACAACTACGTAACTGGAGTTCTAGTTATGTTTTTATCTCGATCTCTCGCAGTGTGTATCTCAAGTTTTCTTACCTAATGTTTATCCCAATCTTCATTAAATTTGTTACTGTTCTATACTCTCCGACAAATGAAATTTAAATTTCAACTTCGAAGTTGTTGCAAAAAATACCATGTCTTATGTTTATAAGACCCCTCATCATTTACGTAGTCTCAGTAACATGGAAAGCAGCTCAGTGTGGTCATAATTTCGGTCTGTAGATCGTGTCAAGATGTTTTCTTTTTTTTACCAAGACTATTTTTTATTAATATAATAAGACGATTTACCCAGGTATCTTTGGGACATTTACCGAGAAAACAAAGTATTTGTTACCTAGATAACATTTCGTACCAACTTTGCTTTCTAGGTAAAAATTCCACTTTTATTTCTCATAGTGTAGTGAAAACTACACCATAAATGGAATCCATATGTTGATCCATGCGGATCTTTATTCGCGAAGGAAGGCATGTAAGAAATACAGTGGTATGAATGTATGTAATCCATTCATCACAATCCTAGGCAAAGGAAGTGGGTGGAGAGGGAGAGAGAGTCCTCCTATATCAGACCCTTCAATAAAATAGTGAAAACAATTTTTGTCCCATCGTAAAACAACGAATTATGTTTGGATCGTAGGCCTATTATTCTCGTCGGACTGTAATATCATAACGTTACAAAATTGTAAATGCCTTAAAATTGCATTATTTTTCAAATACCTCAAATTTTCCATTCTCTCCCCCGGAGATCTAGATCACAAGTGATTTCTGTCTGCCACACACTGCGTGGAAACACTCGGGGCGCGGTGTCATTGAGGTGGCGGCTTGGCATTCCGCTTCCCGACAACTCGTCAAGTCAGCCAACTCTTTGCTTGCTTCTACCGCCGCCACAGCAGTCGCGTCGTCGCGTCTTTAGTGCGCGCTGCTGAAAAACACCTGTTTCACTCAATGGCAATTTTCCCGTTTCGCATGGCAGTCGACAATGACTCCAGCGTGACTCGCATGGCTGGCGAAACGCAGCGTGATTCCAAAGGGTCGATCGGAGCTTAACTAGTTAGTTGTCCCCTTTGTTGATTGCGCTCTCATTTCTCCGCTTCGTCGGCAATGTTGATTTGGAATAAATAACGTAATCGTGGATTGCGTTTGCAATTATTTCTTTTTTTTCCCCTGCGCGACTTTCACCTTCTCACGTTTTTCAACTTGGTTATCAAAGACAGGCTTTTTTCTTTTATTGAATGACGAATAAGTGAATTCTTGTAATTCCCTCAATCTTAAAAACAGATCCACCCGGTACAAATTTCCTTTAGGATGTTTTGAAGAGAAAAAAAGTCCTTCTTCTCCAACTAATTCTACTTTATTATACAAGTTGTGTGTTTTGAAAACCTAAATAACTGTTAACGAATACAAAAGTGTAATGGGATAGATCGATTACATAGTATTGACATAAAATACACTAATTAATACTATATTTCACAGAATAACAAAAATAATTTAATAAATATATTTTATCGTTGATCATGAAAAAAAACAGCTCTGTTTGTCTAAACGAATCTAATAATTTTTCCGACATGCGTCGAATGTGACCTAGCATATTCGAGTGTAAATTGAAGCACTATAAGAAATTCCAATCAAAATATCAAGTACCATGAAAAAAGAAAAGAACTTCAGGCTCTCCTAAGTTGAATTGTTAAGCAGAGGTACAGCAACAATATTTTAGCATCATTTTACGTTAAAAAATATGAGAATGTTTAGTCATTCTGTTTATTTTAAAATTCTCTCCCAATTTTTTGTATTAATTCTTGCAAAAGCTGGTACCGTTATTACCAATGTCTTTATTTTTTCAATGTGTGAGCCACCCATTTGTCCTCAATTTTCAATAATTATCTATTTTCATTACATACAATTCTGAAACTTAAAAACCAATAATTAGTGACAAAAATTATTTTCGCAGATACTGAATCAGTAGGTTTTTGTGACTTTTCCAAAATAATCCTCTGATATTTATTATACGTATATTAAACAATCAAAGTTATCCTGAAATATTAGGCATATATCAATCTCAGATAGGTGAAATACAGAAGATGCCTATAATCTTGATAAGGGAATTAGAGCGAATAACGTGTATAAAAACGAATGTTTCATCTTGCTGATAATTGCATTAAAAAGCAACAAAATGACGATTGCACAGGGACTAATCTAATACTGAGGTAAATATTGCGTTTATCGCATCATCATCGAAGATATAATTTCTTCCATATCTGTCATTTACTCGTAAGTATGAAGACGCTCTTCTTACAGAATTCTCATTTAATAGAGCCGATATTTTCATATAATAATAATAATAATAAATATATTGTCAAAAAACAGTACAAACTGCGTATGACCACTTGGAGGACAATAAACTAATTTACTCTCCGGAAGCAAGCAAGGGACCATTCCATCAATTCCGATCAAGGACCCTAAGGCAGAGGCGGACTCAAAAATTTCACCAAAATTTTCTAGATAAGATAAAAAGTTAGCTGCGAGTTATAATACATATATAATGTCAATATGTTTGTAATTTAACGCAAAAAATTTACATGTACAAGTTATTATCTAACTATAAATTATTCTGAGTATAGTGTTTAAAAATCATAAGAACTGAAAAACACTAAATTCACGATTTATTGTTACAATCAACACGCCCCTAGACAAAGCCTAGAGAACCTGTATAAGAAATCCGCCTCTACCCGCAAGAAAAACGGAGAAAAACCCGGGCCACGATGGGGCAACATAATTTATGTACACAACCGAGCCAAAGTTGAGTACANAGTACACATAAAACTAAATTAATATGAGCCATAAGACAACACAATCATGCAAGAAAATAGTTTTTGAAATTGTTATAAGTTATTTAAAAAGTACTACAGCAATGGTGTGATAAAGTACAAGACGGATTTAACTTTTATTAAAATCATTAAATTCTTTTACATTATAGAAGCACTGGTGCAGGGGGTAGTTTTTAACCGCGAATTTGAAGATATTCATTTTCATAATATCTTTTACATTCTTGGGCAGGGAATTATATAGAACGATTCCCGCATGATAAGGTCCTTTTCGGCAAAGAGTGGTTGACACTCTAGGGCGATGAATATTACTACTATTGCGTGTATAGTGTTCGTGAACGAGACTGTTTCTTATAAAGAAAGGGTGGCACTTCAGTAATTCGGTCTTAACAAACACGAATGTTTCATAAATATAAATGCAGGGATGTGTTAATATATTTAATT
>NNCF01128512.1:1100396-1273511 GCA_002313205.1 Laupala kohalensis | reverse complement strand
ACGTAAATGGGAGTAAACGTTTGCAAAATATACGCTACGGGAAATACGTGGACTAACTGCGTTAACTAAGATTCGGAATGCGTAACAATTCGCTTAATTGGGAATTAAGATTGTCAACGTGACAATTCCATTTGAGGTTGTCTAATACGGAGACCTAAGAATTTTGTATTCNTGGGAATTAAGATTGTCAATGTGACAATTCCATTTGAGGTTGTCTTGAATATGGAGACCTAAGAATTTTGTATTCGTAACAGTTTTTAATTGTGTTCCGTTTAAAGAAAGAGAAACCTGGGGTAAAGATTTTGCGATACTATTGTGAAATAACATAGACACTGTTTTGTCAGTGTTTACATTGAGACGATTTGCTTGGAACAAAGTCGAAAGGTTATACAAAACGTTTTGAGCATTGGCGTGTTTACACAGTAAATTAGTGTCATCCGCAAAAAGAACCATTTTGCAATCTGATGTGGATGATGACACGTCGTTCACATACAATAAAAAGAGTATAGGGCCGAGAATTGATCCTTGGGGTACTCCGCAAGTAAGTGGCTTTGTTTCTGAAAGACAACGCTCAAGTATTTTATTTTTAGTATAGGATATTTCTACTTGTTGATATCTATCTTTTAAATAAGAAGTTAGCCATTGATGTGGAAGTCCACGAATGCCTAAAGAATGCAATTTGAAAAGGAGAATTTCGTGATCGATAACATCGAATGTTTTGGATAAGTCAAGAAAAATTTNGGATAAGTCAAGAAAAACACCCTGAGGATTTTCTCCACGGTCTAGAGATGTGGTAACATCGTTTAAGAAGGAAAATATGGCGCTTGTAGTGGAAAAGGATGTCCTAAAACCGTGTTGATCGTCAGAGAGAATGTTATTTTTTGATATAAAAAATCTAGAAGACGGTTATAGAACAATTTTTCTAGGATTTTTGAGAAAGTGGGTAGTAGAGATGTTGGTCGGTAATTTCCAATATTAAGTTTGTTTCCTTTCTTGTGTAAAGGTTTTACTTTAGCTCTCTTAAATATTTTAGGAAACACCCCTTCCGATAAAGAACTATTAAAAATTATTATGAGTGGATTTAATATAGCAGGGAGGAGAATTTAACAATAAACTCAGGTATATCATTAATGCCTGTTGAAAATTTGTTTTTTAATGAGCTGATGATTCTCATGACTTCACTGGCGTTAGTTTCGGAAGTGAACATAGAATTGGGTACGTGGGTGGATATAATTGGAGGACATTGATTTGGATATATTGAGTTCGTTATTTTACCAACTTCTGAGAAGTAAGAATTAAACAAATTTGCGATGTCCTGAGGATTTGATACGATTTTGCCATCGTTTAGTAAAGAAAGATGTTCTTCGCGATTTTCAGAAGTTGACGTGTAATTGCTAACATTATTCCACATGGCTTTCATCCGGTTGTTCGATTTTAGTATTTTCTATTACGTTTTTAGAAAACACAAGTAAGATCATTACTTTGACCCTTTTCCGTTTCTGGCATTTTCCTGAAAGAACATTTCCTGAAAGTCATGGTGGAATTGACAGTACTGAAAAACTTGATAAAAATAATTTCATTCGATTCTTTTTTAAAGTATGTACTTGCCTAAATTTACAGCTCTTAAGATGTGATCTACGATTCTACACATCTATTTTCCTTTTCACCACTTTTCCTGAGAAATTCTCAATATTGAAAAATTCCTCGCGATTCAAACGCAAATATAGTGATCTAATTTAATATTAAAATTTAAATCACAATATACTTATAACTTTATGATCAACCATTGGTGGGAAATTACAGAATATTTTACAATTTACTTTTTCTTCGAATCTAAAATGCGTGGAATTTTTCTTTATCTTAAAATGCGTGGAAAATTTTAATTCATTGATATTTGCACTATGATGACATAAATTTAACGTATCGGCTTAACAAGCCCAAATTTTACATGATATGCTTGTATTTACTCTAGAGAACAAAAAATACTGCGTTTCTTAAACTTTTGATTTATTTACGTGGTATTTTTAATTCTGAATCGTAACTTTTTACTTTAATGACAATATATTCAATGTTCTTTAGCGCTGTACTACTTCATTAAACTGTTTCTTTTCCTCAAGAGCAGAATTTGGACTATGTGTTGAGCCATCGATTTCATTACAACCCAAAAAATATTTGAAATACCTACAATATTGGAAATTTGTTTGGATGAAGAAGTACTGAAAAAGAGCTATTTAATAGAGATATGTATCAAACAATAATTTTTGTTCCTAATGTATGGATATACACCTACATCACTACATCACTATATTTCTTACATAAAAGTAAACTATTTTTCTAGAATGTAGAATGTCTGAATGTAGAATAATGAAGAAAAGAAGGAATGTAGTATATTTCTCTGCTTATTGACATGTATATGTTACAGGTGTTTGAGACAATAATGGGAGGTACGGTGGGCTATATAGAACTAGTGGTGCAAAACCATTGCACATACTTTCTCATATACGTTTCTCCGTCTGCAGCATAGAGAGAGAAAAAATCTACAATGAAAGGGTCATTTCTGCCATGGTCCTCCATATTTTGGTCGTCTTCCAGTGCTCTATTCATGCTCAAAGTCGCTAGATGAACATATTATTTGAAATTTGAAAGTAAAATAAATTTTCAGAATATTATTTCAAAACATGTAGCGAGATATCAGTCTTATTCATGTTAAGTAAATAAAATTTCGTTGTAGACAGTAATTGATGTATTTTCGTATCTGCAGTGCGTTTGCCATTTTCCTATGCAGTTTATCATTAGTTTATCATTATCATATCTTTCATTTCAGCTTGCGAAAAATGTATTCTACATCTGCTTGACCCATTTACACTGCTATATTATTCAAGCTTCTTGAAACAGTAAACTAATGTGTAAGTGTATCAGACAGAAATTCTGCGTCTATACCAAACTTTCAAGCGAAATATTGCTAATGTGGATGTAATGCATACTAATAGTACTTGATGTACATAAATTTTTAGCAAAATCGTTGGAGCCGTTTTTGAGAAACAATCAAAAGAGTACTTTGCCTTCCATGTGAAGTACCCTTTGTTTTAAAGTAAAAGCACAGAGCACATGCATCGACAACAAGTAAATTCTTACCTAAATACAAAGTATGAATTAAATATATCGATCCGTTTACTCAGAATCGCTTCGCACAGACGAACAGATGGCTGACGTTATGCCAAAAACCACTTTTTCAGAATCAGGGTTCGCCAAAACGGATATTTCCGTTGAAATCTCGCTTTCTAATTTTTTCACCATTACAAAACTTTCTATATACTACGAATTTGAGAAAGTAAAACGGCTTCCTATGTGAAATTAGTTCAATAAAATAAAAGAATCATGATAATAGAAGATACATAGAAATGACACTGCAAAATAGGAGGAATTCTTGAATATATTTAACGATGAGTAATGTAAGAAAGTTTTATATAAATATCAACTTTTCAATATAATATTTTAATAATGCCACTTACGTTTAGAAGAATAAAAGAAATTTCATTAAATTAATGACTACAAAGTATACACTTTTATTTTTATGAAAGTACAGTGGGCTTCCTCTATTGAATAGCGTTCTCCGTTATTAAAGCCCTTTGTTAAATAACGCCCTCCCTACAGAAAACATACTTTCACTTGTGTGACTTGCATCACTGTTCACGTACATGTGGTATACGTAGGAACACACTAGCGCGAACGGAAGTCGCTGGTACCACCCTATCGCCAGTGACGTTCCATTTCTCATCGACCACATTCGGTATTGTGAAAATTGTTGCGACAAAATTGTGGTTGTTTACTTTTCTGCTGTATTTTTCGTAAACTTTCATATTTGTTTAATAATGTAGGTTTCCTTCCATATTTCGTTAACATTTTACGCTTATATGTTTAGTTTGGTTTGAAAATTTGGTATAAAAACGTTTTCACTATGGTATTACGCACTATGGCACTATGGTACTGTTGGGCGCTATTAAACCTTCATGGGCGCTATTAAACCTTCATGGGCGCTACTGGCCTATGCGCGAGCGTTTTCATACTATGGTAAAAATTATCATTATTATGAAGTAATAAAATATATAATTAATTGTTCTTTTATCCATAATGTGAAACATAATTTTAATACAAAATTGTCAGAATTCATTTTATTAAAAGAAATAGCTCCCTTAAGTATCGCTGTCATCAACGGTAGATATAGGGCATCATTGCCCAATGTCGTTTAATAAAGCCCATCGTAGGTGAAGACTAAATATTTTTTGTCTTTGTAAAAACCGACAATATACTGTTACTTTTTATTAATAAAATGCAAGAAATTTTTGAAAAATGTTAAAATTGATTACAGCAGAAGTTACGTTAAGAGTGATGGAAATTTGATTTCTTTCATGTTAAAAGATTTGTTAGGTTCCTTTTGTATTCCTTGTAAATACATTCGTATGGATGTGTCCAGCTCCTCCTTTACCAAACGAGCGTACAAACACAGTATTTTAATAACACTGAAGACAAGGGCTTTAAAAAGGTTTATGACATGGAAATCGTAAGTAGTTCATACACGTTTCACAACTAGTATTTTTCAATTCATAAAATTATTTTGAATCTTTCTATCGAATAGTGTTTTCCGTTAAAACAGTATTTATATAGAATGGATTTAAAGTTAGGTGGGCGCTAATTGTTCACGGTACCTTATTTAAACATCTTACCTCGAATGTTTTCATAACTTATCGTGTCACATGTACATTTGCTTGCCCATGCATTCCCCACACTTTCTGTGTTCTAAAAATTGCTTTCTGTTTTACATAAGAACTAAATGCAAATATTTGTCATCAATAATGTATTTTGCTTCTGTAAATTCATGTTTCAAGAAGCAAAAGAATTCATCATTTCCAGAGGAGTTCAAATATTTTAAGCATCACCACGTTTAACGCCACTGTTAATTTCACGCATTTGTGCTTTTACACCACTAGGAAAAGGCTGTTATGTTGAGCGCTCGTTTCTTTTCTCGGGGTCTTCGCACCTCTAATAATTATATCCTCCGAAACGGTATGCCCGCACGAGATCGCACCCACTTTTTGCGTCCCCTCTCTCTTACACTCTTATCCCCCTTCCGGTCTCTCTCTCCCCCCCTTTCCCTATAACCCTTCTTGGCAGGTGGTCTGTCCCTCAATGGTACAGCGTAAGCGCTTCAAATGCACGTCAAAGGATTCGGCAGAAGTTGGCTTCGTGCCAACCTCCAAATTGATTACCCACCATTGCCGCCACAGCCACTTCCACTGCTGTCACCCTTTCGCCACCGAGCACCTCCAGCAGCAGTTTCAGGCCTGGTGTGAAGAGTGAGGGCAGTGTTAAGAGCTCCGAACGTGAAGACGCTGGGCAGTGTTACTCCGCGTCGATATTCAGGTCACAAATTTCGAATTTCAATCTGATACGCACTCCAGATCTACGTACTTCGAATGCTGTCTAATTAGATAGACATGTATATGTATGGGGGAGGAAATAACACCCTTCGACTGTATCACCTCGCTTAACGAAGCATTTCCCACAACGATTAATCCGCAACGTGAGCAAAGAAAATATAAAACAATTAATTAATTTGCGAGCAATGTTTCAGCTTCCATTAGGAAAAAACACCCTTTGGATTGGGGTGGGAAGAGGGTGAAAAATAAAATTAATCAATAAAGACAGATATAGGTGTCGAGACCATGTTTTCGGGGCCGCTAAAACGCATAATACCACACGTTCACGAACCCCCATACCGACCTGAATTACTGAAAGGGAAGACAACTGAAAATTATCGTTACTTACATACGTCAGTGACGAATCCAATGTTTCGGGCACTCACTGATATACTGGCACTTCTGAGATCGTTAAAGCCATAATTTAGAACCCACGGCAAAAAGACACCCCTGGCGCCCTTAAACGGGACTGAGACACAGAGTGGCAGGAAAACATTGTTGCAGAAAATCATTTTGTGTCAGATTCATTGTTTTCAGAGTTTCTGTGTTAAATAAATATTCTACCAACTTCATTGTGTTTCAGTTCATCATGAGGGGCACACAGTTCCCTTCAAGGTAGGGTGAAAAAGGTGAGACATGTAAAAATAATGGAAAACAACTGATATTGGTTCGAATTCATGGTTTTCGGGCTTTCTAGGATATTTCTGGAGCCATTATACCCAAGGTCAGACCACATGAGGTGAATGACACCCCTAGAAGTGGGGTTGGGAAGGGTGTGTCACGTATGAAATACTTAAAACAACTGATATAAGAGTCGAATCCATAGTTTTCGGGATTTCTGAGATAAATTATTATACTCCCAACGCCGTTTAATTCCATGTTGAGACATTGTGAAATACTCGTAGCAGTGAAGTGGGATGTGACGTGAAAAAATAATACACAACTGCAAATATGTGGGTCGAGTCCATAGTATTCGGAGTCGTTGAAATGATGATGATCATATTTCAGTGTCAGCATTGCTTCTGGAGTAGAGGACTTCTAACAGCATTTGCTGCGTCGTGGACACCGCATTGAGACTCCTCTGTGCCCTGGTCTTTGCGCTCGACCACCGCCTGTTTTCAGACGACCTCCTAATGAAGGGAATGACAAGAATGACATGCGAATGAGGTGAAATGATGGTGAGTGAATGTTATGAGCGAACGCCACTTTGTCCACCACCGCGAATTCTACTTGGATCAGGCATGGTTTGAACCAGAGGTAGTAGGGGAGTACACTAGATACTACACAACGGGTCGCCCATCGTTGAAATGAATAGGGTCATTTTTTATGTTATGTAAGAATACAGCAACCACGGGCGAGGGAAATATCTCTATATCCCGTCTGGGAGAAAGGTGAGGGAGTATATATTTAAAATATCGAAAACATCCGGTATTAGTTTCGATTTAATAATTTTTGGATCTTTTAAACGAATTGTGTCACGATGCCGTTTAAGTACAAGATCAGCACTAATGAGGAGAGGTGGGGGAGAAGTACCTCTAATACTCCTAGGGGTGGTGTTACGATAATGAGTGAGAGTCTTGATGATATTTGAAATCACTTATAGTCGAATAGAAATAATGTAAATCTGTAAAACTCTACCGTTTTACTCGTATAATGTTATATGCTAGTTCTACAAACCTCTACCTAGAGTCTTGGTCTTGTGTGTCGAATCTTTTGTATTTACGCAAACTAGTATATTAGATTAAGTTTATGAGATAAATAATTATTATGAAAATTTTTTATTAAAATCCTTTTTCAACTTATTTTTACATCAACATTTATCCTTTGGTGAAAAAACCATCATGAAATGTCCACCATCTACTTGGTAACAGTACTGTCGCACACAACTGAATATGGAACAAACTCCTGTTTGTTCTATTTCTTTCTTCAACATATTACTACTCATAATAATTTTATTGCGTTTAATTGTATTATATTGTTGTTATTATTAATATTAGTATTCCACATATTAACACCTGCATAGAGACTATAGTTTATACAGACCTTCTATCGATTTTCGGCAATTATAATTCAAGAAACAGTACAACATCATTCATAAAATTACTAAGTGTTTTTATTCTAAAGGACTATTAATTCTCCAAGATTTTTAGAACCTTACCCGATCAGAGAAATTTAACACGAAAAACATGCCTTTTTAGAAGAAGTACCGTTTTTGAAACATGATGAATTTTTAAGTATATCCATATCAGTCTTAAAACATTGTGAATAAACTCTATAAACATGTCAATAAGTGTGAATTTTTTTAACTTTGATATAGATTTCCTTATTTAAAAAATTCTAAAAGTTTGAATTTCGTTTGATGAAATTCAGAGTCCTGTATATAATAGAAAATAGCTGAGATAGCAAAAATTATGGTAATGCACGAAATACGGCTCAGTTTATAATAAATTTAATGATTTCAAAATGAATTGTCTAGAATAATTCGTTCCCGAGATATTGCGAGAGACCCAAAAGTCTGTATTAAAAAAACGCGACACGTCGCTGAACATTAATTTACATAACTAAAATACAAAATTGATAAAAATTAAAATAATACGATTTAACATACGAACTGTTAAGATATTGAGTTTTGTGTTTTCTAAAAATTAAAATAAATTAAATTGATTGAGCAACAAATTAATTGTTCATTTATGAGTTCATTTGGAATGACCTATTTATAATACTATGCTGTATTGCTGAATATCACGATGAAGAGAGATATACAGAAATGTATAACAGATTGCAACGCACGAAACTGAAGACTACCTACCAGTTGTTAGTTTGTAACTTATCAGTTACAATTTCCTTTAATATCAAAGTTAATAGACAAAGTTAATAACCTAATTATTAAGAGCCACATACACATGAACATGTAAGATTAAGTATTAACACAAAAAATAAACTAATTCTAATACAAAAAAGTATTAGCTCCTCCGTGGCTACGGTGTAAGTGTGCTCGCTCATCATGTCATCCCGGGTTAATTTCCCGGTGAGGTCAGAAAAATTTGTAGCTTTTCATTATTATGTCTCAGCTCATATAGATGTAATGTATGAAAAGTTCACCCTCTGCGGTTTACAACCGGCATACAATACTCGGATACAGCGATCTAGATTCTATCTAAACACTGTTTCCCCCAAAAAAGTGTACCGATGTGTCTAGTGAGTAAACTCAAACAGAACTGAGCCTTCCTACACTTGTCATTGTGGTCCTCAATTGGCCAAAACGTGAAGTACATACAATACATAAATACTAAAAAGTATAAATCAAGCGTGAAATAGATTCTCAAAAGAAACTTTGTTTAAAAGTGCTGCACAAAAAAAGTAAAAAATAATTTTCAGTAATATTGAGAATCAAAAATAATAATTACTTCCTGAAAGTCCGTTCCTTGGTTCCTCATAATTTTAATAAACGTAGAATTTTTTAAAATATGAAACATGATGAATATAAATTTTATAAGCTTGAGACGCCAAGCGTCTTATAGTAATATCACTTCGAAAAAAAAGCCCAAATACTACACAAGCGCAGGGAGTAATATTACAATATTTTCCTTAATTCGTGTCAAACACTTCAATTGTATTAAATGTTATTTTTTTGTATATTACATGTTACAACAGTAATTTTATTCTCCCTTGCTTAACCAATAAACCCACTTAACATCAACAAACAGGAACAGTAGAGAATCCACTCCACGAGCACTAATAATGCGGGGATTTTTAATAATTACAACTGGTTGTAATAACGCTTTAGCAGTAGGACAAGTCCAGAATAGAAGGCGATGTTTTCACGAAAAGATATTATACTTACTTTGCTTGTTATAGGATAGGTAACCTTTTTTCCTTCTTTTTCTTGATTTGACTTTCTGGTCACCTTGTATATTTGGCTTCTGCAAAACAATGTTCTTTAATTTACGATAGGTAGTCTGTTGTTGGTAATGCCTTGACAAGATTGGAAGCAAATATAATTTCCTTTTTAACTATTCATTTATTTAAATATTATTTCCTTCTTCGCCTGATGATTTCAGGCATTACCTTGGCTCTGTGTGAAATCCCTGATTTCCTACTTTGCCATTAACATATATAAGTAAAGATAGAGTAGAATACAGTGGTAATAAGAACAATGGACAAATGGGGAGAAAAATATCTTTAAAAAGATTCAATAAATATCAGTATATATGACATTGTAGAAAATGAGAGAAAACGTATGTAATCCAACACACAATGTTTTCATTCCTCTCATTATTCGCTATTGCAAACTCAGGGCAATGAAATGGAGAATATAAAAGAAGTATAATATTATCAACGTAGCTACTGGATATCTAATATTGGTTATAGCGGAAAATTGCGATCAATTATCAACAATATATCAGAATGATTTTGTACCGAAGGTAGCGTCTTACGTGAGCACAGTGCTCGTTGAGCCGAATGCGACGACGCGACGTGGACATCCGCCGGAGGAGGTTGGGGACCGGAGGTCGGAGCCTTGGAATGGAGAGGGTAGGTGTGGCGGTGGTGGTCGCTGGTGACAGGAGAGAGGTGGAGGTAGCGGTCGCTGCGGCGGCGGTGGCAGCAGAGCACCGTGACGTGTCAGGGGGTGGGTGAGGGAGTCGACGCAGCAACTCGTTTTTGTCACCAAACACAACCACCATGCAGACCGTCTTCTTTTTTTGAACTCCTTTTGTACCGACACTACGCTTCGTCGTTCAACCTTCGGCTCCCGTTAGACCCATCGCAATCGTCCACTTCTCCTCTATCTGTCCGGATTGCACACACCGACCGGCTGTGGAAGAGCTATTATGAGCAGTGAGCCACTGCTGCGCTGCAGTCGATACGATTGCCGTGGCTACCATCGTCGTCACGACGCCGCGACGCCGCGGGCGGTGCGACCACGCGCTGTGACGGAGCGTGCCTCACGCCACGGGCTCCAATTTGTCGTCGCTTCTCCGCCCTCACGCCCCACCGAGCCAACAGGTTCCCAGGACATAATATACAAGGAAGGATTTCTTGTGCGTGGCTCTGAGCGCCACCAGAGATGCGTAACGTATGACTCGATCCTCCGACCAAGGATCTTTTTCTAATTACCGATCAACTTCGCATTCTTAGGTGCTCTAAGCTAAATGATACGTCTACATCATTGAAAAAATGTTGTTGCATCTCACTATGTTTAATTGAAAAAAAATTAGGGTGGAAAATAAAAACCAAATACCATTGTTCCTCAACTAAATTCAGATTACTCCATTTAAAAAAGAGGAACAAAAACATATTTACCTTCACAATTTTAATTTCAAATTACGTGGATCTTAATATCCTTTCCTGTTAAATTCAGAAGCATAATTCGCGTACCTCTTGTTCGAAACCGTGGGTTTTTTTACAGATCATAAAACAGGAATTACACTAGAGATTCTTCCAAAATATCAGTGTCCTAGACTTCTTGTCCTTTTTTCACGAAACGTTGTTATGGGTATGTAGCAGCCAGTGGATAGGAGAGAACTCAAGAATGCCAGGTACGGATTGGGGAACACCATTGCATTGTGGGAGATAACACGTGAGAAGTGCAATACTTATTGTTTATACCGCATATAACCTTTATGAAAAATGTCTGTGAAACCATCTACTTGAAGTAGAAAAAATATAATCCCAAATATAATTAAAACCTATTTTTTCTCTTGGAACTTCGAACGTGTTTGAAATAAATTTTAATTTTCTTATATCAATGGTTCTCAGTATGTCATACATACCAGCGAAGAAAGTATAACTTTTTTTCTTCCGAAATCATTAAAAATTAAGTGTGTACATTGTTTTATGGAAAATGAACAGTCGTTTATGGAATGGTTATATTTCACAGTATTTTTAGAGATACGAAGAAGTATTTTAAGAGATATAAAGGGGCTGAAAACTGAATCTTTAACATTTCAATAAAGGTAGATTCACATATCAAAATGAAACTAAATGATACAAGATTGAGTGTTAAAGATTATGTTTTGTTAGAACATGGAAATTAGCACTAATTGTGGACTAAATTTCTGACTTTTTCATTTGTTTCTTTCCTTGGGTAATTTTTGGGGTTTCAAACATTTTTAATTATGTGAATCATGTGGAGTCCTAATAAAGGGATATTTTTGTTTACTTTGTGATTTTTCGTTATAAGAGAAGTTTTAGATATTTGAAAAAGTCGAAGTTCAAAATTCTGGAACCCGAAAGAAATTCATTCCTTAATTATTCCTCAGTCCATTGTGTCGCTTAACGTGCCTCATGATTTACACCAGGAAGTAAGTGTCAACGTTAGCTTTATATTAGTAGGAAATGTAATAAATATGATCACATTTATTCAGATTGAATAATTTTGCGCAAAAAATTTCATGAGACGTCAATAGATAAATTTTACTGATGGGTAGGTTTTGTAAATTGGGTTGACGTAGTAAATGCTGTTTAACTAGTATTTTGTAGCCATTTTGTACCCACAGTACAGAAAATTTCTTGCGTGAAGTTTTCTCCATGAGTGAAGATTGAAGATAAGTAAAATAGAAATAATGACCTAGAACATGCAGAAATCTATAAAATTGCGCATCAGCGCGTTAAGCTGAAAGCCCCGATTTCGAATCTCGATCCCATACCCCATTTTCATTCAACATAACATAACTGATGTTTTTCCTGATGGTGAGGTCACCGCAATGTAAGAGATGTCTGTATGTTTGTGAACTCCAGAAATGGAAAAAATCGCTTCACAATTAAGTACTTCCTAAGGAAGTCGCCTCATACGAGGATTCTAGTCTCTATTAGATCACCTCTGATATCTGTTGTGGGTCTCGCAAGTTGAATGTCAACGGTAGACTGGGTAGAGAGGCGAACGGAATGACGCAGTTGGTAAGCGCATCAGCACGTTACGCTGATGACTCCGAGTTCGAATCTCTCATTTCCATTTTACACAATGTAATGTAACTAATTAACTAGAATATTGGATACTGTCTCTTCAGTCTATAATACATCACATTCGCATACCACAAAGTGTTTCCTAGACTATTCCAGTCCTTTCTCCCTCTCGAGTGTTCATGTTACACCTTCCTCTTTTCATTTCCTCTAATCCACAGTACAGAAGATTTCTTTCGTATCCTCTAGGCTGAGGAAGGTGAGGACCGAAACATCGCCTCTTTTGTAATTAACTTACATTCGTTCTTATTTTTATTTATTATAAAACCACTAGTATATTAGTAATGATGTATTTGTAGTACGTAATCTATTACAATACATTAGGAAACGATTTGAATTTATTTATTGTTACTGTAGAGAGCTCTAATTCCCTCTTCGTGAGACGAGTGTTGTATTATTTTATATATTTTATTGCTTAGTTCATTGGAATTTCAAATATCTCCTTCGGTGGTATATTACGCGCTAGGGTTCCGGTGGCAATTCGACCACCAGCGCTCACTGGTGGATGCGACAAATCGTGGCTGTGTGGCAGGAGGACGGGAGTGCATACCCCACCTCTCTAATGACCGGATGATTAGCGCCTCTCGTGATGACGTCAGTCTTCTGGTGTGCAACCAGCCGCCGCGAAATAACCGACCGGTCACGCCCGCCGGGCCGACCGACCCGCCTGCCACCCATCATTCTACGTTCCGACCTCCCGCGATGCAGCTCTGTGCTGACGATCGTAGATTGCTCAGAGGCAGGTTCAAACGGTGGGGATAACAAATAAAAAGGATAAAAACTACTGATTTCAAATTAATTATTTATCCAACTAAAATAACATTTCAAATTCAAATGTATTCCACATATGCATGTAAATTTATTGTCGTAATTAATTAATAAAACAACAGAAAATGAATTTCAGATGTTATTCATACTTGTGTTGCATTATCAATATATAACAGTGTTTATAACAAAGTTATTTATTGCATCAATTTGATACGTAGTTTTATTACTATTTTTAAGCACAGACATTGTGGAATAACAGGAAAATATTAATACGTAGGTATTGCCATGAATGGTCTACGACTGTTTTTTAATCAGTTGGAAGAAAGCACTTCGGCTCTGTGGTTGGTCCACTAGATAATATTACTACAAGATTTCGTAGTTTAGAATGGAGAAGCTATTATCTTTGACGGAGAAAGAGGGCACTCCATAATAGATCTGACAATGATTAGATATATGACAGCAAATTACAGGATTGGAGAGTCGTAGACGGTTGACGGTTACATCTGATCACTAAGGAACTAAGTTGGGGCAAGTTTGTGTGGAATACAATTCGCGTGGATGGGGAAATGACAGAGAACTGGCAGACACGGACGAGACGTTGTTGGAGAAACCATTGGACGCGCAAGATTATGAATGTGAAAAAGGAGACGTTAAAGGATGAGTGTATACTACATTCTAGAGATAACTAAAAAAGAATTGAATAACTCGCAGCCAACTTTTTATCTTATCTAGGAACTTTTGCTGAAATTTTTGAATCCGCCTCTGCCTTAGGGCCCTTGATCGGAATTGATGGGATGGTCCCTTGCTTGCTTCCGGAGAGTAAATTAGTTTTTTTTCCTCCACGTGGTCGGTCATACGCAGTTTGTACTGTTTTTTGACAATAAATTTATAAATTTATAAATACTTTTGTGGGTAATTTAAAGATGGATTTCGATTTAATCACTAACGAGATGATTAAGAAATATCAGGAATGCAGGTAATATATTAAAGATGTTGAATAAATGTATTGCTACATGTACCTTTCCGCAACAACGGAAAATCGATAAAAAAGTGTCTTTCTCAAAGGGAAGGACAGGAAACCTAAATATGGGAATTCTTATAGACCTATGATAACTCTACTAACTTGGTACCGAAAGTTATTGGAGAGGATAGTACTGAATAATTAGAGGAGGAAATAGAGGCTAAAAATTTTCTAAATGAACCACAGTTTGGGTTCCGGAATGACCGCTCATCATCAGATGCACTCCATAAATTGAGAACGTACATAGAGAATGGGGAATAGAGAATGCGTTTAGCACTATTTCTGGATATAAAGGTATCTTTTACAATGTTCAGTGGACGGCAAATTTGAAAAATTGAAAGTGTATAAAATAAAGACACGTATGTACAATTTTATAGTGGATTATTTCTCAAGTAAATTTTCATTTCTAGAATTAGGTCATGAAAGGGTTATAGTGCGGAATGCCAAGAGTCCCATGGCGATCCTCCATATTGGAATAGTGTGATAATTGGGTTAGCTAACAGTGCAGAGTAAGGGGTTTAAGATTATCGTGTATGCCGATGACATAGTGGCGATAGTGAGTGGAGCGTCACGACGGGAAATTGAGACACGAGAAAACAGAATATTACAAGATTGTGCTAAATGGTGTTCGGAAAATAAACTGGAAATTGCGGTGTAATAGTGATTTGAGGTGGTTTTCGGATCGATACAGGTGGGAAAGAACCGGTTATAAAGATGAATGGTGAACGAATTAAAATAGTGTATCAGCATATGCATTTGAGGGTTGTATTTGACGACGGACTGCATTTCGGGAACCATTTGAAATATTGGAGAGAAATATTGAACGTACATTCTATTAGATACAACGAATTGGACTAACAAAATTTAATGTAGAAAAAAAAGAACTTTTACAACTTCATAAAGGAGTTACTAAACCTGTGATGAGGAACGATTGTGAGACTTGGTCGGGAGGGCTGAGAACTATCAAAGCACGAGATCGCTTAGGACGATTGAAGAGATTGTACATACCACAGTATCTATAGATGCTCTCAATGTATTACTGCTACCAGTTGATTTGTGTTTCCAGAAGTGGGCCTTACACACAACACGATAAGGGAAGGGGTATTGATATTAGATGGGAAGAATATTGAAAAAAATGAGAAAGGATGGGAAAAAGGATTGATAGAATTGCTCCTGGAAGCATTACAAGTTCACTAGGAAAAATCACTAAAAGGAAGACACTCGTATAAATTTCTACCCGTCGTAATTTTTGCGAAAACGAAACAGAATATGATTTTAGCTGACAATATGGATAACAAAGGTCATAACAGTGCATGGAGATATAAATTGTTATTTGAAGAGAAAGGGAAATAAGAAATATTTGTTAAATATGTAGGATATGGGATATAAAAGAAGGGCTGAGGACGGTATGAATGGAAAAGAAAGACGGGAGTTACAGCCCATCGGAGTATGAATGAAGAACAATAAAGAAGAAGAATGATGAAACAAATAATTTTAAGAAGACAAATGTCATGTCATTTCTTTAGATGTACATGTGACATTAAATAAAGAAAACTCAAAAAATACTTAAAAGAAAAAAGGAAGACACACAAGAAAACAAGAATTGTTAGAGAAAGAAAATATTGATTATGTTGGAAGATACCTTCTCATGAGACACCACCTTAATGTAATACTGTCTGTGGGAGTTTGTGCGCTTCAATGAAGAGCTGAATTAGCGTACCTTCCTCGAATGAGATCCGGGACGGAATACTTTTAGGACACCTCCTATCTTCAAGTCATACACAAACCTGTTTTCTTGGCAACAAGTATATATCGGTCGCACCAATGCATTAAAGAATTGAGACTTATTTTACAATAATCAATATTTACAATAATAATTTTACAATTTTTTTACAACTACAATAATCATAATTATTCTTTACTACATTAAAAAAGTTTAGAGTATATTGTTAACAAAATTTGTGAGTTTTACTTATCCATTCGGAGGCCCCTCGCAGGTCGAGGTCCGGGGTAGACCGCGCCCCCAACCCCCCCGAGGTACGCTGCTGGAGAAATATGGCGACGGTCGCTTAGCGAGTGGTATGGTCACCCAAGTCGGACAGGTCTCATCGGAGAAGCCAGACGATGTTTCGTACCTACCTTTCTAACATTTATCCTTATATCCCTCATCCTCTTGCCGTGTAGGAGGAAGAGGGTTCCCCAAAGGTTAAGGGAAGGAAAACCCCGGCAGAAAACTAACTGTACTTCCATGTTGGGGGTTGGTCGTAAGGTTAACAGTCTGACCCTGCAAAAAGGAAATTGGGAAGAAGTATCAAGAAAAGCCACGGATTGATAACACCCATGATTATGACGTCAAGTCAAAGGAAAAAGGACATTGTAACATCTGGACCAGTGCAGTTTATAGATTTTTGAAATATTAACATTTTCAAGCATTTTGCTAGTCATAAATTCCTAAGACGATTAAGAGCCTCGCCAGTCGCCGCCAAATAGGGAAAAGCTACTAAGACTTCCCGTTCATTGTGTAGAGACTGAACTGTTCCCATCTACTTCTGAAAATTGAACAGGAACGCCCTCAGAAGAATGGCAGAAGCGCGTGGCGAGTATGGATTGAATATCTCTAGCGGTTGCCAAAAATAATGGTCAGTCCGAAAGTACGCTGGCAGATCGGAAAAAGACGCAGTGCTCTCAGAAGCTGAGGGATGACCAAGATGATGTAGAGTGCTCAGTACGGTAGCGAAGGTGTAGTCACGTGACCTCCGCTTCAGTATATATTGGGAGGATTGAAGATCCTAAGTGACTTTCAGACTAGAGACTCTGTAGAGGGCATGGAAGTACCCAGGTTATTTGAGATATGACGGTTAGTTTGGTCGTCAGACCACTGAGAATTGCTGCGGTAATTCAATTACATTGCTATTAGGCGCGAATGACGTAACTTGGAACAGTTAGTTATTTCGGGATAGCATCTTGCAAAATTTTTGAGATTCGGATAATCTGAGTAGATTTCCGAGTTAATTGATAACACCAGTATCTGTGTGTAATTGTTGCTTTCAGATAGCAAGAACTCTGTAATAACAGATTCAAACTTGTATTTATGATTTGAGAGTTCGTTCAAATTTGTAAATACGCAGATTGCAATTTAACTTGTATTAAAGGAATATTTTATTGTTACTTCACGTGTGTTTGATTGCTTGGGGAAACCATAAAGGTTGTGGTTTATGGTTGAATCCCGCTTCTACCCAAAAAATACCCACATCGCATCTGGGCTTGCGGTGTGCCGTAACAGACATCTATAGCGGAACATGGAATGTTAGGAGCAAAAATGAGCCGGGATCATTAAGACGCTTGTCACAAGTAGTACGATATTGCAATAGATGCGCATTTGATGCAGTCGCTGGTGTGGTAGGGGAAGCAAGGAATGAATAGAGGTTCACTGACGCAGCGATCTATGCTACCCGACTCCTCCTCAATCCTCTGCGTCTGAAGCGGTTCCGAGCACAACTGTGGTCTGTGAAATCGAAATGGAACGACGTCGATGAATCGATCGCTGTAGAGGAGTCGAGCATTCCACGCAGTGTTCCAGCTTTGTACCAGACAGTTACCAATTGACTGCTATCTGCTCTACTTACGCCGTAGATTATTTCATTCAACGTGATTCAAGTCATGGGGCCAACTCTACCACATTCGGAAGGAAGGATGTTGAGAAAGAGAAGTGCTGGGTTGCCGGGATTGTAAGAAACCTGACCGACATTTGTCTCGAGCTGGAATTGTAAATTCTCGCTGAGATTTGGTCAGTTCAGCCAAGTGTGAGATCGAATCGGCGTTGTCCCGCTCAGCTGCACGTAGTGAGCTAACACGCAAGCACTACACTAACACTACTTACTGGATGATACGGAATTTTTTGGAAATCTTAGATAATATGTCATTGTACCATCTTTTTGCGTACGTGTACTTAAAGATGGATGTCTGTATATAATATACTAGCAATATTATATACAATCCCACTCAGTTTCGCACGGGAATTGTGTTCAAAATCCGTGATGATATCCCGACTAGTTCATGAACTCAGCAAGAAATTGAAAAAAGACAATCCCCCTAAAAATGACATTCATTCCTTTAAAATCAGGATTTCAAAAATAAAATATATTTCAGTAAACCTCTAAAATACGAGAACCTTCTTTCAAAATTTCAAGCTCTCTTCTCAAATACTTTTCTTCTCATTTTATAAATGAATCAGTTAAATAAGGGACACCGATAATATATGGAGACAATAGAAAATATTTCTCATTTTTTTACTTGTTAGATAGTTATTAAAATTGAGAGAGCTAAAACGGGAAATATAGTGATTTTATTATTTATTTCAATATTACAGCAATGTTATTGTCATGTTTAAAATACGTTTGAATGGAAGTTTTGAAAAAAGCTTGTTTGAAGTAAGCATAAACAGGACAAAAAATATTATTTCCTTTCCCAACTTAACCCTTTATTGTTGAGGTCTATGAGGTGAGGTTCATAACATAGTGTTCTCTGGCACTGAAGCATTATTGGTATAAGGCTAAGCGGGTGGTATCTGCAGATGTCAGTAGGTTAAACGATATCTTAACCAATAAATCTCGGAAGCATTTTCTTCAAAAAATACTTATTCTCAATCGTTTACATTCTTGATGAAAGTGACACCATTTTCGCAATCATGACAAGTCGTTCGTTGAGGTATATGTTGAACAATATGATAAGATAGGCTGAAGAACTGGATGTTAAGAAAATGCTACTTTTAAAGGAAGTTAAATAATTTGAAATATTGGTTTATTATACGGTTTTTATTCAATTATTTCTAAAATTATTGTTTTAAGTAGGTTCGTTATTTTCGAAAGTAAAGAACGTACTTAAATCGATGCATAGAACACAGAACTTAGTTATAGAACTTATATATATGAACTAATGCATCGATTTAAGTAATACGCACCATTGAGGACCAATAAACAAACATTGTTTGTTTATTCTGTTTAATTCCATCATAATCGCTGCTAGTTCAGTTACCAAATTCTTTATTTCTCTTCTATTCTGCGTAATGCTTGGGGTGAAGGAAGTGGGCACGAGCTCTGTTTGAAATTATGAATTTCATAGAGTACTGATTGTATTGCTCTTATCACATAGATCCACTGGTTACACTCCATATTTTAATCACCTAACTGATTTCGTTGCTGTCACGTTCGCACTCGCACCGCGAGTTGTTTCGCCCGTTAATCGAGCTGTAAACTAATTATGACTCGCAAATTTTCTCGAAATACTAGCTCCAAGGGAAATGCTACATTCAACATAATCTCATATGCACTATTACTTCGTTTCATCGTTAACTAATACATTGAAAATTTTAGAATTGCGATAATCTAATCTAATAAATGTTTATTAATAATATGGAATTTATTCTACAATGATGCAAAAAGATGTTCCATTCCTAGTTCATTTTTCATAAGTGATAATTTACCTCTTATATCATTGCAAACTTGATGTGCTTATATTGATAAAATTCTTTCTTGTAAGTCTCATTTTTTATTAAGTACTAAACTAGTTAATTAATTATGTACACTCTAGCAATCCTTTTAACTTTGTCACAATATACTTATTTACTATCTAATATTACATAACGGTACATGGAAATATAAAGTGTCTTCTAAATATTATTTGTATGAGTCGATATTTGATCTTTAATACTTAATGAATAATTAAAATTTGGCATTACGTCTCTGGGAGGGTAAAATAATTTATATGAGACCAGTGCTAAGCAGAAAAATTTCTTTTATAATTAAAGCAAAATCGCAATTAAAAAATACACAACTGAAAAATGACTAATTCACAATGCAAACGTTTCGATTTTTATATCATAAAGTGCGACCACTAAAACATAAAGAACATTGATAACATGTGAGCGCTGCACACTTGTCACACAAATGGCACTTAGGTGAAGGTCGGACATTGAATATTATAGGTAACATTTATGAACGGAGAGTGAGCAGAAATTTCACAAACAGTTCAACAATTAAATCAAATTAGGAGAGGTCAGTTAAGAGTTTAAATTCCAGCGTAATAAAGCATACTAGATTTAAAGAAAAAAAATTGACATAATACTTAATTATACAAAACAATTGTGTTATCTGTTTTAAATTATGGCTCGTCAATATGGACACCACGCTATGATAATGACATTAAAAACTTGAGTCTGTGCGGCATAAGTTCATTATAACGATATTTCAAGGAATCTAAATCTTGCTGGTGTTAAATCGTCACATAATTATAAAATGCACTACTTATGTGATGCATATTATATCGAGAAATGGAATTTGATAACTTTTTTTCTCAACGTACTCTAAATTATAACTTCCGAAATACCAGCTCTCTTTTAGAACACTGTACTAATAAAAGTTACGTGTTAATACGTCTAGCAATAGATTAAAAAGGACTCGGAATTCACTATCTCTAAATTTGAGACTATGAGCGAGATTGGCTGAAAATAAGTTAGCTGATTAAGGACGTGTTCATTACATTTGATGTGTAGATTTCAAATACCTATCTTATAATAATTTTTCTCCATGTGTAAAACTTTAAATATCATGCCAAACGAATTCATAATTCAAATTGATATGATGCATGGAAACTACAGTGTTTATTGCTATTGATGGTGGCTTCGTTATCTTTTATATGCTTTTACTGGTTTGATCAATATATTTGTAGTACTTTCAAAATATCTTATAACAATTTCAAAAAAATTTCCTGCATGCTTGTATTGTTCATATAAATTCAGTTGTATATGTACTCAACCTTGGCACGGTTGTGTACATTAGTTCTGTAGTCGCATCCTGGCAACGGTTTTTCTCCGGTTTTCCTCCGAGTAGAGGTGGATTTCTTATAAAGACTCGCTAGGCTCTTGTTTAGGGACGGCATCAATTGATATAATTATTAGCGAATTTAGCGTTATTTAATAGTCACCACCATTTATCAACAATACTTTCCAAATTATGTATAGTTTGGTAATAATAAGTACTTGTGAAATGACTTTCTTGTGTTTTAGTAAGTACAATATTTGTTGGTATTATGATGATGCTATAACAAGTGCCGTTCTATTTTATTGTTAGCAGTATGTTGAAATGTTAAATTCGCCTCTACCTTAGGACCCTTGATCGGAATTGACGCGATGGTCCAGAGAGTAAATTAGTTTATTATCGTCCACGTAGTCATACGCAGTTTGTAACTGCTTTATTGACAAGAAAAGTTTATTTATTTACACAATTACAATCATTACAATGAGCTGCTTATTAGTGTGGAGAACAGATAAATAAAGAGAATAGGAATGTGTAGGAAATAGAGGAGTGAGTGAGTCCGAGATGTAGAAGAAATCTCATGCTGGAACGGAAAGGGAAGAATTGATGCTTTCTATTATAAATGCGTGTGTGTGTTGATTGTGATCAGGAAAATTCTACGGATGGTGCATTTGCTTAGAACGATTGTTCACATGACTTTCGTGGACAATACACAGTTGTTAAAGAGCAGAAAATGTTTTTGTAAAAATGAGAGTCTCTGTTTTGATGAAATTAGATTTTATTATTTATTAGTTCATACAGCGTAAACAAGTGTAGCCGATTCAGATGTTTACATTCATGTGAGCAGATGGGTACTGTCCCAAGAAGTCATGAATATTTTACTGTAATAAGATAGTTTATTACAATAACCACATTATCAGAAGAATTTGAAACGTGGACATCACTAGAGAAGCAGAGAGTAATACCAGAGGTAAGAACAGTGTTAATAGCAGGATTTGTTGGATTCCCAGTCTGCCACTGTCACCATTGTTACCTGATCTATTATCGTATTTTTTATTATAGACCCCTCTCTTTGAACTGCTGGAGATGCCACAAAAATCGTACAAAATCTTGTCTTTTCCGCTTACACTCAAGTAAATAAATGGTACTAAGAATGAATAATACTGTTTTTAAAAAACGCAAAATTTTTACAGTCGATCGATTATATTTATTTTATAATTTCTGGATATATGACGCTTCATTTGGTTTTGGCTGGGGAATACTAGAGTGCCCTTCCTGCCGCACCTCCCCTGATTATGAATGACATGGATGTGAATTATTATGAATGAGTGTTGTGGTGGAATGATAGGCAGGGGAAACGGGAGAACCCTGAGAAAACCTGCCGCGAACACCGCTCCGTCCACCACCTCGGATTCTACTTGATCGGACTAATTGTGTCAAAAATAATTCTTATTCAGCAAATGTTAACTATATTGTTTGTGAAAACATTTCAAAATTTCGAGCTTCTACATGCAAAACATAATTAGTTATTAACATTTTCCAAAAACATTGCTAAAACGACCAGGCAATTTTTAAGGAACAAAATTTATACTGTCGCCTTCAGTAAAATGCCGTGATCACATGATCAATGAATTTAAACGTCTAAAACTTAGTATGTAATCACAACTAAGTATTGTGATAAACAGAACTATGTTTTCATTTGGCATCTAGAAGCGCGCTCTGGTACAGCTACATTGACTGGAGCGCGCATGCTCCTACAGCGACTGGGGTCCAAAGTTGAGGTGATTACATACCGATTACGCGAAAGATTTAAAGAACACTTCATGCCCTAGATATAATTTTCATCAATATTTCATAGTTTTTTATTTGATACTTACTCTCATTTTGGCAGCGACGATGCGATTTTCTGGCGGGTCCTTTCCATAGGGGTTAACATAACAAGAGGTCTTTTGTATACGATCCCTTCTTTCTTTCTTCGCTACCCTCGTTTTCCGTCAGAAGTTGTGGATAGTTTTATGAGTTGTTGCCTGCAGCTTGCTTATACTTGGAACGTTTCTACTGAATGATTCTAGAAGTCTCTGCTTCCTTTACTCTCTGTGCTAAACAACAGCAGGACAAGACTACTTGACCGCTTCAGCGCCGCTGGTTACCAAATGAAAACATAGTTTTGTTCATCACTTATTTGCGATTACATAATAAGTTTTAAACGTTTAATTTCATTGATCATGTGATCACAGCATTTTGCTGAAGGCGACAGTATAAATTTTATTCCTTAAAAATGTGCCTAGTCGTTTCTAGCAATGTTTTTGGAAAAGGTTAATAACTCTTTATATTTTTCATGTAGAAGCTCGAAAATTTGAAATGTTGTCACAAACATTATAGTTAACTTGTGCTGTATCAGAATTATTTTTGACACTTTTGTTTATTTTATAAAAAATAGTGAAGTCTACGTATTGGGAAAAACGGTAAAAATTTCGCGTTTTTTATACATTTCTGTTATTAAAACAGTATTATTCATTCGTAGATCCAGTTTTTTACTTTAGTATAAGCAGAAGAATAAGACAAATTTAGTGATGTTAATTAGTTTTGTCTACGATTTTTTTGTGGTATCTACATGAGTTCAAAGTGAGGGGTCTGTAATAAAAAATCCGATAGTAATAATACCTTTCCTTTCTCACTAGAAGTTTCACTAGTGAGAGACTAGAATGCTTGACACAAATAATTCAATATGTAAATGTTTCAACAGTAAAAATTAAAAAGTCAGACTTTCACTGATATATTATGCAAAATTTCACATAAACCTCTCAAACGTAGATTAATCTCATTTAAATTTTACAACTACTCTTACTCTCACAAAACTGCCACGAAGCATTAATTTAAAATTTAAATCTGATAATGTCTCATGAACAAAACTTTCAATAAAATGTACATTTTAGAATATATTTATTTTATAATTTTTTACACACGATGACGTGAGGCAAACACCTCTAATTGCTGATATTTTGCCCCGGAATTTTAGAAGTCTAGATTATGATAATCTAGATTCAAACCGGCACTTTATTGTTCTGTGTGTTTCATCAAATTCGGTACATCAACATGAAAGCTTTGAATAATTTTTCCCGAGTACTCTACAATAAGCAAGTAGAAGTGTTGAGAATATGTTAAATTCGAATAACTACAAAGTATTTTATTTATTTTTTTATAAGTATCTAGTTCCGGCTTAGCGCTCCCTGTCTATGAGAACTCGCTTTTGCGATTTAATTTCGTGGTTTATATCAAAGGGATGCAACAAATGAAAATGTTTTGCAGTTTAAAAGAATTTAAAATGAATTTACCTTGTTATATAAATTCATCGAAAAATTGCATTTTTAAGAAAGATGCGTAAAACCGAAAATACATAAAGAGGCAATGACTTGTCCAGAAGTGGATTGAGCTATAAAACACAACTATTAACTTTCATTTTAATCCATTTGTTGATGTGTGATCAAGGGAACAAAATTGTTCACACAAACGACACGCCATCGCGAAACCTTGACAGGCTCCTCTGGGTACAATTCCTCAAGATCTCTAGAAGAGATATCTAAGTTTTTACACGATGATTGTATTAGCTAAATCAAATATTATAATAAAATATATCGTGATTGTTTGAATAATGTTCTTGTGATTTCCAAGTTCATCCTTTAAAATTTAATTCAAATTAGAATTACCATACTGAAAAAAGTCTCGTATTACTGTTAAAAATATGTAATATATTAATTAAATAACACGGAAGAGAGTAATGAAAGTACATTATATTTGGTTAGTAATTCAAAGCTAACGTTTCGTGTACAAGTTTTTAGATTGTTCAGAATGACAATCTGAGTTTCTTGCTAGTTGAATTAGTAGTTACAATTTACTCTTGGAGTACATCGTGTAACAAATTTAAACGGCTAATTTTCATGTTAACCTGTTATCTAGAGTAACTCAAAGAGTTTATAAATATTTAAATTTAATGAGTGAATTAGTCAATTGGGTAACATTATTTTTCTTGCCTTTTACCGACTCTTCATATAGGGGGAGCGAGCAAAGAAATTTGTTCGGGTTTTGGCAAGTGTTTCGTCCACATAACCTAGCTGACGTCACACTGGTTATCTATTGAAGTGGTGGTTTGGTGTCACATGCAAACACGCGCGTCTAACGCGGGATGCGAACTCCAGACTTCCACATACTCCGTTACATAAAAGGTTTGGTCAAAAATCTTTCACAATAAGAAATATCGCACTAAGGGGTTTACAGTGTTTGATTGTTAATACCAGAGAAAGTATTACAGATAACCTGTTGTATTTTTTATCTGGATCTGTCATTATTAGTGTTATATGTCATTTATTATTTTATCTTTTATTTTTAGTTCAGTTTCCAGTATTGACTTGTAATTAAAAACATATCTGGTATCGTTTCTTTTGGACGAAGGTAGTGGATTGTTAAGTGTTCTTGGAAATGTGAAAGAAGTCAGTCAAATTATCCCACTACAGGTTCCGAAGGTCCCCATAGGGTTCGCGAAGGGTAGAGCTCCGCAATTTATTGGTCTCGGCAGGCATTTACAGAGAATGATCATAACGAAGGAGATGATGTGGCCAGTACATCGCTCCGACCGGTTTGACCCCAGGATACGCCCTGGTACTCATCTTATAGCAGGCTGAGAAGGCCTGGGAGTCAAGTCTGGATATTGAGGTGTGATGAAAAATTCCCACCTCGCCAGGGATCGAACCCCGACCGGATCGAACTCAGCACTCGACCCACTGACTCCCTGTGACGCTGACTCGATGCGAAGTGCAGAAACGATGCTGGGCAGAATTTGATACTGCGCCACCATCACGAGTAACAAGTATGGAATTACGCAATAAATTTGAGAGGGAACTACTTGTGACCTGAAGAAGGGACGCGTGACTGGAAGATATCAGTTTCGGATGAAAAAGAAGTGAAAGTAGAGGAACAAATTTTCACAAGATTTTGTGCCATCAAATCTATCGAGTCTAAGTTTGTTTGTTTCAACAAGACGGCGCACTGTCACATTACCATCGAGACGTGCGTCAATTCCTGGATGAAACATTTGTAGCGAGTTGGATAGGCTGCCTAGAAAGTGTAAAGAAGCGATCCATATCTCGTGATAACTTCTTTCTGTGGGGAACTCTGAAGAACGCTGTCCACGCCACAAAACCAAATACGCTGTAAATTCATTTCCTGCCTGTGAATTCATTTATATGGAAACCATATCACATGTTTTTCGATCTGTTCCTCAGAGTTTCAGATGATTTATTTCTGCCAATGGGGGAAATATGAACATCTTCAACAGTAGAACACAATCAGTGTTTTGAACATTTTTGTGGATAAAAGAATCACATTATTGTTGTTTTTGCTCCTGTATTAAAGTTCGAACAGTATAAACACCTCTGTGGCACACTCTGTAGTAATTTAGGTTTCTTATATCAATTCCATGCTACGGAAAAGTTAATCGACTAATCTGGATAGCAGCATACGCAACTCATTTTAAGTATCTAGCGGTAGGAGACGTTTTAATGCACTATTAGATAAATATTTTTAATTCGATATCTTTGTAATATTCATTTAGCATAAGGTTTTTAATTATTCCTTCAATTTTGCCACCTATTATGGTTTGAATACATCATGATTTTAACATGGAATCCCACTGAAACATTTTATTTATTCATTATTTTTTATTTATTACATTTTCCAATAATTTGACTACGTTTCCTCGTAATATTCCTTATTTAGTTAATTTCCAGTGTTTGATTTCCGCCATTCTAAATTTAAATGATTGGATGCCGTTTCCATAAAGACCATTACGGCAGACCCACAAAAGTCGAGTAATTGAAGGTGAGACTAGTCCTGGACTGTTTTAGCGATGGAACTTGCTAAAACACTCGAACGCTAAACCTTTTCGAATATACGCTGGAACTTTTCGAATTCACTAATAACGGGGCATATAGTTATACAAAAAATCATTACATTATATTAATAGTAACAAATAAAAGTTGGTCTATAAAAATATTTTCTTTACTGAATGAATGGTTTTTAATAAATACCCCAAAGCGTTCTGTTTTTATAATAATTGATGAAGTGTAATTTTCAATATTTATTCAATAATTGAATAACACTCTCATATCAAAGACATGTCATCCTTAAAAGTCGTAAGTTTGATGTGGAACATGATATTGTATCTATTGCGTCATTGAGTCTATGTCTAGAATTAGACTGCAGCATTTATAATAAAGAGGGTATATAATATATGTCACTCCGGCAGAATGACTTGGCTCCTGAACATACAGGCTACAAATAATTATTAAGAAGCTCCTTGAGTATCCGAAGTCGAAACATAAAACCGTAACATTTAATTTCATTTAATTATTACCGATATAATTGAAACTCTTTCACGAAGCATAATTCAGAAGTCACGAAGCGCAAGAATTTTTTCTGTAATTGTATAACATGTATTTTTTGTGATTTGTATGAAATTTAATTTGTTCTAGACAAAGTTTACATTCCTGTTAAGTAAGTTACTAAAAATGAAAATAAACTTATTGTTAAATAACAACATACTTTGTGATGCATGAAAATAAATTATCGTGTATTGATCATATCCTTATAATTCTTTATTTTAGTTATTTTCTTAGCTGTTTTGATGTGATAAGATATATTCATTCACCATTATCTTGCTCGGCGATCAAACACTTCTTCCAAGGAAAAATAACGTGTGTCTGTTCTTCTCTTCCTATTAATTGTGTTCTTTGTTTAACATTTTGTACATCATTAATTAAGTATTTCAGGTACGTTCATACTGAACAGCAGTATTTACGGGGAGGTGGACCTAAATGTCTTAAGTGATTCTCAGTATATCACTGAGCATGCAAGTATTTGCAGCAGTAAGTAAGCAGGCAGATAACGCCATAAGCGTGGAACTCCGGCCGCACGAGTCGTCGGTGGGGGAGGCGTGCACGCGCGGGCGCTACTGAGTGAGCGAACGTGCTACCGCGGTTTTTGTGTGTCGGGCGGGCGGGCGAGCGTGCGGCCGACCGCCCGACCGGCTTTTGTCCCGCGCACCGCCATCCACCCTCCCACACCACGTCTGCTGCCTCTGGGAACGGAGGACGTGCAACAATGTCTGACGAATTGGCTGCTACGCCGCGTGCTCTATCCGGCAGCGGAAGTGACGTTGGTCCCTGCCTTCCCCGTCTCACACACTCCTCACACAACCACTCACTACATACCCGCCATCGCTGGCTCGCTCACTGTATTGCTCCGATAATGGATGGCAGGGAAGTGGCCGTCAAGAAAAGGATAGCCGCATTTTGGTCCAGTATCGACGTTTCTTTGGTGCTGGTCGCAAGAAGGGATGATTGACGAGCTATGACGAATAGAAAGGTTTGGGGAACGGGAAATCATCTCAGGGGATTGTTTTGCGTGCTACGGACTGCTTTTCTACAACGGTTAAAAAACGCTCGCTAAATGAAGTTCCAGTTTCCTGTTTAAATCATTTTCCTGCATCTAAATTAGAAACTACTCACAATATTAACTTCCGATGCATTTTTTTTCGTAAATTTTTAAATATACTTCTTCATAAGTTCATTTTTGATTTTAACTTATTCATTTAAAGTATATGAACATTCAATACATATAACAAGTACAATTTATATACTAAGTAAAATATTCCTAAAACACCTAAATTACGCAATTTTCTCGTTTGTAATTCGATTCTTTCCAATTTTACAAGATTCTCCAATAGTTCTATAGTTTGGCAAAGCGAATGAATAACATGACAGAAAAGCAAGTATCATTTCAATTAACAACAGTCTACAATTGCATACAAATAATCGAATGTTTATATAAATTCTTACGAGTATAACAATGTTTTATTGTTTATTCGCTCTTTTGGTTTTGGTTTGGCAAAAAATATTTCAAAGGTTCTGTTTTATATGCAACTCTGAACTCAGAGTTCCATTTAACTACTCGATTCGAAGCTATGACATAAATATGTAACCTTTTCACAGTTATTTCAATATTTTTATTAATGGCAACATTTGTTGAGTTTTTTTAAGAAAGTGAATGCCCCGGACAACGAATATAGAGTGGATGAATGTTTACAAATCAACTCTATCAGAAAGACCTTGAAGACAGGCATTGCAAAAAAATAAAATAAAGAATAATACGACAATAGCAGATTTTAGTAAGCAACTGAGTTTTTGTTGATGGTGTTAAGATAACATGACCCGTGCGGTGTGGTTTTACAATGTATGTTGCGGGAGTACGATTGCTAATGGAGTGTGATTGAATATAAAAATCAACCCTGATGAAGGAATTATAAAATTTCGAAACGTTCACAGTGTGAATAATTGTATTTTTATTTAAGATCTCTCCTCAAAAACCAACAAGTCAATATATTCTCAACTCTTCATTTTGTTTAACGTAAACAAATTTGCATTAGGAGTGTAGAGGCTTGTTTATTGATTGTAGAGGAAGAACTGGTTGCTTTATTTGTCCAAATATCAGTCTATGGTTGTTCGTTGTAGTATTAAAAATGAAATTGTCAAGAGCTCAGTAATTTTTTTGCGCCGTGTGTGCGTGTGTGGTGGTGGTGGGAAGCGGCAGCCGGAAAACGTTATGTTTACTGATCCGATGTGGCAGCAAGAGATGGCAGGACCGCGTTGAAGGTGCAAGAAGTAGGAGGTTCAAATTAAAAATCTGAAGTTGAGTCTGAGGGCGGCATATAGTTGTGGAAATAAGGATTGGCAGGATGAAACGCTCCAGTCGGCTTAAGTTGGGAGAAAAGAGTAAAATTTCTCAAAATTTTGTCAGATTCTGGATTGTAGTTGCGCCGCCTCCTGTGGGGATGCCTTTAAGCTTCGAGTCACAAATTAGTATCAAGTAAGAAAGAGCCCACAGGAGAGAGATAAATGATAGAGAAATTAACCAAGCTAACGAATGACTGAGATCAGGGACGGGAGTGAACAAAGTTTAAAACGAAAGAAAAATATAATTTTTGTACTTAGGGATGTTATTCGCATTGATTAGTATATTTGTAGTCTTATAGTATCATAAATTGCCTTTAAATTGAATCATTTGCACCAAACTTTCCAAATATACCCCTCCTAAAATCAATCCTAGATCCGCCTCTGGAAAAAAGGGAATAAAGAATAAAAATCTGGTAGTAACAAACAGAAAAGAAAGTAAAGCTCTGAGAGGTAAATCCGATAGAAACTTCCGCTAGAGCAGAGGGCATAGATGTGCTGAAACGGATAGAAACTTGGCTGCATCGGCGCGATGCGGTGCGGCGTCCCACTGCGGTCTCCGCGCACGTCTGCCTCTAGACATCCGACGCTCTACGTGCAAAAACCTCCTTCCTCTGAGCCTTCTTCTCCTTGAAGCGCGTTAGCACTGCCATGGCCGTCACGCCTTTCGCGGCTCGGCTCGATCGCGCACTCGCCTCCGCAATCCACCGCTGCCACCATACAAAATAATAAATTACTCTCATCCATCTCTCGTGATACGTGCGACGTCGCACTGGGTCATAGACGAGCAAACGCTTTTCTTTTCTCTAGATGAGAGTCACTTACTTACTATTATTGATCACATCATTGCTCATAATGTTATATTTCGAGTTTATAAGAATGTACTAAACATTCAGTTATATATTTAGATTAAAGGATTTCAAACTAGTCCCTATGTAATTGTTTTTTATTCATTCATCACTTTTTAGTGTTAGAAATAATTTTATATTTTTAGAGACAGTGTACTTTACTTACTTTTACTTATTAAATGTTCATTTACAGAAAGCATATTAATTTTTACAATTCAGAAAATTTTATTCTTATAGTGTTATTATCTAAGTGTACACACAGCCCCCGAGAACATACATAACCAAGCTTAGCGACTGGAAGTTTTCAAAATTGTGAAGATGCAAAATTTATATATCTAAGTCAGTATTTTTTGAAAGTCTGTTATACAATTTAATTATTTATTTATTTATTTTCCATTTAAGTTGATTACAATAAAATTATTATTTCAGTATTCCATTAGACAATATCATGTGAACTTTACGGATTATGGAGCGTATACTACTAACCAAACCAATTCTTGTATATAACACATTTACTTAGTAAAATGTCAGCATTACTTTCAATTGCAATAAGAACACGTTGAACGACAAGTAGGGATCGAAGGATTTTATTTTCTCTCATTCCCGAACTCTAGTAGAATATTAGCTCCTCTGAAATATAAGACTAGAATTAAAGTTAATATCGGCTAAAATTAAATTCCGAAAATACGCTCATCCTAATTAAAATAATACAACAAAAGAACCTTAACTGCGCACGTATCTGACATAAAAGGATTACTGAAATCAGTGTTTGAAATATTTTTCTTGACATGCCAGGAATCACATTGGGAGAAAATGCAAAATGATAATGCTTACAGGATGACAACCTTTTCACTTTGAAATTTCGGGACATCTGTCAATCTCGTAAATTGATTTTTTGTCCAGGATGATATTATGTTTTTGTAAACTATCAGGCTATAAAAGGTTTGCTTCAATAAATATATTTTTCAAAATTTTCCACTTTTCTATTACGGTCTAGAGAATAAAGATAAAATCTTCAAGATAATGATGTATTTTCAAGATGAACATTTTAATGATTATTTTTTAAACGAAAGACTGTAATATTTCAGATTAAAAACTAAAAAATTACATATACGAAAAACAAACCCTCTACTTTTCTTATTCAGCTGCTTACCATTTTGTACAAATTAGTTTTCTATGGGGAGGTAAAAATGAAGGACATTATGACTCTTTTACCGAATTTTTATGGAATACATATTACAAAATATTTCCTGAAATAATCAGGATGTGTGGCCACGCCGGACTTTGATAATTAATCGGATCGGGAATATGAGGTCATTTCGTATATCTGCTTCAACACACACAAAATGCTAAGTTGACATAGCGTACTGAACAAAACCTATGCAACCGAAGCAAGAACACTACTCTGTAATCATTTCTCCATAAATATACACTTACTGTCTGACTGACAAATTTTATAAGCTTTTGTAACCACCAGACGTTTATTATAAAGGCAATAGAGTGTTTTTGTCGCATTGAGAATACTCGTCGTAGGGAGTGCCCAAGGCAATCATCGCGTTCTCCTAACCACGATTCTCGCTGCTGATACATATACCACCATTCATCCATAGCACAGTGTTACTTCCATACGTTCAATATCAAAAAAATTAAGTTTTATTAAGTTTAAATCGTTTTAGACCTCGTAGGTGGAAATAAATATTACTATCACGAAAAAGTCTGTTGAGCTGAGTCTGTTGAAATAAAACTATTTATGTATGTGCCAACGTTTCTAACTATATTAGTTCTTCATCAGGGCTGAAGAAAATGAAAATCACAGTACATGTTGGATAAAAGAACAAAGAACGTGGAACATACAAAAATAGTTTTATTTCAACAGATCTCAGCTCAAGAACCTTATCTTAATATTATTATTTTGAAGGTCAAGGAAAAAATACGATGAATAAATAATACGACAGATTTGAAAAATACATATTTCAGAAATTGAAAAATACATGAATGTATGCGCAGATTGAAACGCACAACAAACTACCCTCCGAGCTAATCTCAGTTAGGTCTGTGTGCCTGGCTTACTAACTTTCTTTTCCTAATCTAAAACAATCATTATTTTCATTTTGTACATTACTTCATTTATCAATTTATCAAATTTTGGATTAAAAATTTTTCAAATCTGTTTTTGTAAATACTTTGTTACATTCCATCCTGATAATGAGACACATCTACGTTAAAATTAGACTTATCGGTAAAATAAGGATGCTGACCAAAAGAAGCTTCCGTTAAACCTGTCGATTCAGTATTGATAAGTAAATCATTCTTGGTTGTGAACACATTTAATCACCCTCATGCATTAAATTGTAATTCATGTTACAATAACATTTAAATGAAAAGTCAGAAGTAAAAAGTACAACCAAATGTAACAAATTTGACTTAAATTCAATTTTACGAATTCTGCAAAAATTCGAAAATGTTTTATTAAAATAAAATGCATTTCATTGATTTGAAACCAACGTGGATCCAAGAACAAATGTATATCACTTCTGAATGACACATCAGTTCCATGATCAATTGACTAACTGAAATATTTCTTTTTCTTCAAGAATTTTTCGTCTTTGTATTTTTATGATCAAATTTGAATCGTCCTCAGGGATCGTTCATAAATTACAAGGTCTTGGGGTGATTGGGATTTGGCGAACGAGACAGTTCGTGATGAGGGAGGTCGGGAGTATTTTAGAAAGCGTGACCTTAAATTTGATATATCATAAATGTTGAAAATTGTCTCGATTGAGACAAATTTTCCTACATTGAAAACAAAAGTCTTATAAACCCCTTACGCACCATCTCTTCTGTGCAACACCTTCTTGCATTTATAATCCGAAGTAAAGAATTGATTATATTTTCTCTTTTATTACTGTTTTTCTGTCTTGATGATGGAGGGGTTCACGTTAATGAAGGGTTTGGTATAACGTGACGAAGCGTGACACGGGAAACTGGGGGAGGGGGGATAATCCTCAAAAATCACGTGTCGTAATTTACGAACGATCCCTTACAATTCTGAAATGTTCTGTCGAAATAACGTTTCACATTTTTCCCACTCTTCGATGATATTCCTGATAAATTGTTCAAATATTTTCTATTCCTAAATCTTGACGTGAAATGACGATTCGAAAATATATAAATGAAATGTGGGGAACGCGTTTATTATGAGTAGAAATGTTGAGTTAGTAAATGCAAGTTTACAAGAAAGATAAAATATCATTCAAAAAGCGGTTCTGGAAATTCTTCTTCGTTTTTTTCTCCTTTTTATTTACCAGTATTCAATTAAGAATGAGTAATATTCGAAGATGTGATATTTGAGTGATGATCTATTTTGGTAAGGTATTTAAATGTAAAATTATTTAGAAACCATTAAAATGAATTAAATAAATGTAAGAAGTTAATAAAAACATTTGACCTCCAGTTTTGACTAGGAAAGGTCTTGTTAAACTTCCTCGTCTACTGAGATATATCACCTTTCTCGTTGGTCACTAACTTACTGAAAGATCTTATTAAGGCGAGTCAATGTGGGCAAACTGATTTTCTTTCAATCATAGTATGAACTATAGTTGAAAAATCTTTCCCAATTAATAAAAAATTGTTGTTCAAAATATTTGAAATGTGAATAAATAAATACATATAAATAAATTTGTCAAGACAGTTCAAACAGCGTTTGACCACGTGGAGGACTGTAAACTAATTTACTCTCCGGATGCAAACAAGGGATCATCCCATCAATTCCGATCAAGAGCCCTAAGGCAGAGATGTATTTAACATTTCAACACACAAGAAGAAAAATAATTCTGTTATAATATTAATAGTATGCCAACAAATGTGTATTCAACAAAACACAACAAAGGTATTTCAGTAGTACGCATTATTATCAAACTATAGACTATTCGGAAAATATTGTTTATAAATCATAAGTATTAAAATAACACTAAATTTGCGATTTATTATTTCAATAAATGCCACCCTAGTTATTATTTAAATAGACGCCGCCCCTTCAGCGACTGTATCTACCCGAAGGAAAAGCATCTCCGCATCTACCCGAAGGAAAAGCGGAGAAATGTCGGTTGGTGTATCCAGGTCTGTTTGCTAACCAACCCTTTTGCCCAACGATTTTCTCTCATTGGAGCCACAGTGCTTCCATTAACAGCATGTGCCGCCGCCGCACTGCGCTCACTGCCTCGCCACCTCGTCGTCGCCACGCCGCTTGCAGCACGTGCGGCAGCAGCCACCAGCCAGGCTGCGCTTGTCCATACAAGCGCGCTCGGCCGCATCGCCTGAAGCGAGCATCGCTGCCTTCGATGCGCTCGCCGCTGCCGCAAAAACGACGCTTCCCACCGATTTCTTGGCGTCAGCCACTTTTCTGCGGTTTATTTTGTGGCCCGCCAGAGTGAGAGACGAGAACATCGTTCGTGGACCGTGAGGTTGGGATCTGGAACCCCGACTTCGATATCAACCATGCGCCACAGAAGAGCTGATTTCCAGGGTCCAGATCTTCAATGAAACTCGTTCACAATTGGTTCATTGCGAATTCTTTTTTCGTATAATAAATGTGTATCACTTAAATTATTTCGCGTATTACTTAAATCTATGTTTCTTGATTTTTTTTCTTTTCTTTTTTTTCAATCAATTTTTATAAATATATATCATTTGTATCATTAAATTATCAAAAATGTATGAAGTATACAAATACATTACAACTAGCGTTACATAATATACATTTTTTAGGCATACATATTTGTCTCTGCACCGTATTCAGAAAGAAACGGGACTAAAAGTGCAGAATGCTGAATTGAGAAAAATATTATCCCAGGACAATTGTGATTGTATTAGAATTATTTCCTATCATCTTTCCTCGGTCCAAATATGTTTCTTTATATTTTTAATCATCCTCCAGTAATAGGGAAGAGCGGGCACGATTTGAATAACTCCCTTACTTGGCCATTTGTGAGAAAAGGAACCCTTCTTAACCGCAGGTCATGTTACCCAGTCCTTACTTGAATATTGAATATCAAGAACATTGATATAGTGCATACTGTTGTAATCTTTCGAGGCTTGGTATTTTGATGAATAAAAAGATGTTAAATTAAATTGTTAGTGTTATTTCACCGAACAAATTTAATTATTCCACAAACCATTAGTCATGATAAGTTAACATGATCAACAAATTAAAATATATTCTCGGTGAATACATTATTCGTGTTATTAATACATGCCCAGTTCGACACTCTCACAAGCATTCATGGTTCTTCATTTCCGTCGAATTGTTTTTCCGAGTGGCAAGTGGGAATGAACATTTCCATTGTATTCTATAAAATTTAGGCGGTAATCCACAAATCTAATCAACCGGTCATCGCTTGGCATGCTCATAATGTCGCAAAACCCCTCCCTGACTTCTTTGGGATATAAATATACAAGAGTAGCAAATGTGGAGGCATTTCCCTTGCTCAGAAAAGTTTCGTCTATGGAAGTTGTTGAATCTTCCTTCGCTTGAGAAGTATTATAGATATTACTGTTGTTTTTCCAGTTTCAGACGCATTAACCGACTAATAAGTAAAGAAATAAGTACGGCAAGAAGTGTTGAATCAATTTTTGTTTTCTACTAAGTACGTTTTTCGACTAAAATACAAAATACTTTAGTGTCCCTATTCGTTCATAATTGCAATAAAGTTAAATGAACAGATAAGAATTTGCATAAACGTATTCTACATAAATTATGAACAAATAGTTCATGCCTCCTCTACGATGACTTGTGACTGATCATATTCCAAAATTGGAACTTGGCGAAGAATATAAAACCATCAGCTAGTGGTTAATCATTTTTACGGAAATTATAGATTATAATTTTCAATAGCACATTATTTAATACGTTCTTTATAAATTATGAATCATTTAATTTAAATTAAAAAATAGAATTAAAATCCTTCATCACAGAAATGGATAATGATACTGGATACTGTGGATCCTGGATCTACTGGAATTCCAACTGAACAGTAGTGAGAGAAAGTACGAAAGAAACTTTAGAAATTGCAATTCAAACTGATAAATAACTTTTTGGCAGGTCTGAAAATGAAACAATTGTATTTCGTTGTAAAATTCAATAATTTTTCAAACAGTACTACAACAAAAACTCACAAACCTTAAATAATCGAGTGTGAATATTCTTATTCCAAAAATATTTTAAATTCTCGGATGTCAAGGAGTTTTCAGCATATGATTTCTCCCCGTAGATCAACTTCGACGATCTCTTCTAATGATTTTCTCTTGATGGCATGTGATACTAGCTTTCGCGTTATATCTCCATCAAATTTCGTGGTTGTGTGTGTCTTCTGAACGGGGAAAAAGTTTTATATCCCCTAATGAAAAAATCTTCGTATTACGAAATTTCGTAGATCATATCGAACCATGTTTCTCGGAAGGTATGACACGGTGGTAGGAGTTGTATGAAAGATTTTATGAAAATTGGCAGTAAACCGTATAAATAAAATTATCCCACATAACGAACACGCCTCAAATAGTCAGTGTCTAAAAGTTATCAATATTGAAACTATATAGGAATGTCGAGCAATGGGTCGCAAGTAATATGAAGGTAACTGACATTCCGACAAGTTCTGGAGAGGGTGGAAGGATATGTGAAAAGGGTTTTAGAATTTCCGGAACCAGTCCTGGGGTACACGACGAGGTAATTTCTCAATTCAAGTCTGCTCGTAGGGAATCGTAAATAATTATCGACGGAGTGAAGTTTCAGGTGTCAATTAGAGAATATATCTATTAGAGAAGCATAAAAACTTGTAAAGAAATTAATGGAAGCGTTATTCTTTTAAAAAATTCTATTTAATTTTCCTCTTCTATTTCAGTAATATGTAATTTTTATTATATAGAAACTGATTGTTTTGCTCTTTTACACTCATTTAACGGCGACAGTAACTCAATAAAAACAATGCCTTCCATTCATACGAGAAGAAATTTTTAAAGTTTTCACTGTCCTTCTGAATTTTCATATTATTATTATTATACAATACATGACAAGATTTTCATCATGTGGTATACTAACATCAATAATTTTACATGTTCTTTCCCTGAGATCTCTGATGATATCCGGTTTGTTGGCAATAACCGTTCTATCTGTACGAACTTGCGTGTCATATAGTAATTTCTCCGTTCGACTCAGCTGGTTGGGCAGAGTGTTCATACCATTTCTTACAAAAGTCCCGTACACCTATGGACTCACATAAGTACTTTTATTGCAGATCAGCTACGAAAAGAAAGAGCACAAACTAAGTTTAAAAGAATTAAAAGGTAAAAGATCTTTTCAACGGAAATTCAAGTATTGACACTGGACTCATCTTATATATTTTCTGTAATCAAATTTTTTAAAATCAATGTGTTTCTATAATTTATATGTTGCTTTCCAAGTCGTCATGATTTAGCAAGGATGTCACATGCGTGAAAATCCTGATTTTAATTTTAAATTACTATAATTTTGAAAGTTGTAAATTTCTCACGCCAAAAATTATTGAAATTAGAGTTCATTATTCCTACTTTAAGCCACCAAAATTTCGTTAAATTCTGAGATGGAGTATTTGAGGAATTAGTTTTTGAGGAAAAAATGACACTTTTACGTTTTCGTTAAAATTTTAGGCGTATGTTGCCATTTTAAGTGACTGTAGGTTACATTTTCTATAAAATAAAATGTCTATTATCAGTAGATTAAGTGGGTTTCAATTTCCAAGGGGATTTCATCGAAATTTTCACGATTTTTTATCTCGCGGCGCTGGTGCTCTGTACGCTGAGGGAAAATCGACTTAATAGTAATTTAAACAATGGCAGCTCAAAAAAAACTCAATAAAAATTTTCCCCCTTACTTCTGCAATATTCTAAACCCCCAGAAAAATTATTACCGAAATCTGAATGGGTCGGGGAAATTTTAGACCGACTATGACTGGAATGACCCTATTACCCTATTGGGACTTTAGAGCTCACAAATAACTACGTTATTAGACCCTTCAAGTTTCATATTATGTTGAACCTTAACGTATCGAAAATGATTTTTGGTTCAAGTTAAGCTGCTCCAGAGCTATTCAAAAATCCTCACAAGATAATAATAATTTTACAAAACATTCCCTTAATCAATGAAGACAGTTCAGCATATTCCGAAAAATAAGTTGTCAAGTCTATTTATTTCATTCTTCAGAAAGTATTTCGATGACACAAAAATTTTCCTTCGTATAAATTTTCATCAAGAAAAATGTTTCTTTTTTCAGTATAAGCCAATTAAGAAGGTGTTAGTTGCGAATAATTTTTGCGAGAATCAGGCAACCCCTCATAGTGAATTAACGGGTCATCCCAAACGCAGATAAGAAAAGAAATACGAAGTCTGTCGTAGCTTCTTTTCGTCGTATTTGATATCACGATGTAAAACATATGAACTCTTTTATTTCCGATTAGGAATTGCGTATCCGTGACAGTTGGATACAGTGCTGCGAGACCTTTTTCCGTTCAGTGAAGTTCCAAAAACGAGGAACGTAAATTTCTGTGAATTGTATACTTGATTAATTAAAAATAGTTTATTGAACTTTCATTTACTTTTAAAAAAAATAATCCTAAACAGAAATTAATTTGATATTTCTAATTCTTTAAATCTTGCAGAATTAAATACAAGTACTTAAAATCCTCATTCGATGATTCTATTCCATAAATTTTTAATGTAAATGATGTATTATGTTGAGGATTTGTTAAATTCAGAACGCTTAACATTTATTCATAACGTGTCGAAAAAACTGACATTTTCTAGATGCACTCGTCTTCATTATACAACACGACCTAGAATGTGTAAATTTTGTAATTTTTGTTTTACATCAACAATTTTGTCACGTGGTGATTACCATATTGAGTGTATGATGGCACGTAAAACATTTTCGTGTTTCTAGATTTTTTTTTAAAGTTATAAAAGCTCATAATTGTAGTAAAATAATTTCCAATATTTTGTTTTATAAAGACTGATTAATATAAGGTTACTCCGTCCCTGGCATTTTCGTTACTTATGTAAGGTATTAAGAAAGAAAATTATCTTTAAAAAAATATCTTATATAATATGAAATTTGAAACAAAAATCTAGTGAAGCAAATTTTCTCCCCGGTCTATCTGCCTAGTAATTTAATAAATTTAAGTTGTATAAAAACTTTATTTTTCCCAGGAATGTTTAAAATGTGTTTATAAACATTTCATTCGTATGAAATTATGTTACCTGTTATGAAGGTTCGATTATATTCAGTAAAAATTATATTTTCGTTTTTTAATAAATTATGCCAAATGATTGAAGTGGAGTAGTTTATTATCCTCCATGAGATCATATGCAGTTATTACTTCTTACAATTTATTAAAGAATTAAATTGTGTTACAATTTATTCATTTAGTGACGTAAGTCCGACTGAATCTCGTGCAGTGAATCCAGATTCCTTGGTGAACCCCATTCTCTTACTCGCACGAGTCGATTCCATACATCAGATGCGCTCAGGTAGACGTCCAGAGTTCTATCGAGAAGGAAAGGAAGCACGTTTCGCGAAACTTGCTCTTCTGTAGATGAATCGCGCAAACACTGCCAGGGAGGAGGCAAAGCTTCAACGCCTAGAACAGACAACGCAACTCCCGGCGCGGCGCCACCGCTGCTGTTAATGGAAGCTCGCCGGGAGCCGCACACGGACCCATTGGCACTCAGCGGAGCGGCACGATGGAGGAAGGCATAGTGGAGCAAGAGGGGCGTCGCGACGTCCCTCCGCACAGGCAGGCAGGCGCCCCCGCTACGCTACGTCGCGCCGGAAGCACCGATTTCACAGCTGCTGGACGTCGCTCCACCGCCTCCGCCATCGGCGCTGAGCTACTACTTGCGTCTGTAATGGCTGCACGTATTGATTATGGGTCAAGGACTATTAACTCTCATCAACAACATTATTCAGATTCAAATGTTTTATATTTTGTGCAACTGTTCATTTAATGAAATGGAAGAATTATGATGCAACGGAATTGCGAATTCAAGTTCGTCATATATATTTGTTCACTCTCACGCGTCTTCTATGATTCGTGGAGTTAGGACTAGTTCTTGAAAAGTGTAACTTCTGAGTTAATGTTCCAAAAGTATATGTGGAGCTTTGTTAATGACATTGTAGAAATAATTTTATTTAAAGTCATTCAACGTATAGTTATGCCTGAGTATACTTTGTAGAAAGCTGGAATCAGCTTCAATGTCGTAAGTTGCATAAAAGAAGAGATTGGAATATAGTACTGTTTTCTACGTCTGTTGTAGGAGAGGAAATCTCTATAGAATAATATCTTTCAAAAACAGGTAATGAAACAGCCACCATACTGATTCGCATACTAGCCTATCAAGCAAGTTGAAGAGAAGGTTTACACAACTAACGTCAACACCGAAAGACCGTCAAATTCTTCAAAACCTGCAGATATTTCTGCAGGACAAGTATGGGCTGCCGGCGCAGTAAAAAGAAATCGCAGTGTGGGGAATGTTATGCTAGAGACTCTTCGGGCAGACTCATTGATAAACTATTTTTACCGCGAGGATAGGTTGAAAAAAAGGTCTCTACCGTGGCACGAATTGAAAAACTTCATCTCTGGAGCTCGCTAACCTAAAGACAGACTCCGGAAATTTCAAATTCGCATTACTGATATCCTTCCACTCTCTCAGAACAGAGATTTGAATGTCAATGTCTCCATATACTTGTATGACTAAAATATTCGTACACAATTTCAATTTTTATAGGTTTTAGAAACTGTAACAATTTAATTCCAATGTTCAACGTGAGTGATAATTTTATTCATATTGTGTGCAGTCAAAGGGGAAGTAGTTCATTAAACTTTCAATACAAGCTGTATCATATCTTCCTAGAAACGTTACTTGTTCGAGGAATTTTTGTAGAGCGCAGACTTTTATTTAGGGAAACATAAACATTTTTTGTCGTTCAAGAAAGTACCAACAATTATGAATACCTGAGGGAGATTAACGCGAAAGCATGTATCGAAAGCTATCAAGAAAAAGCAATAGAAGAATTCAAAACTGGTCATCGAAGTTGATCTTCTGTGCCATATGCTGTTAACACCTTGACACCAAGAATTTTTAATGATTTGTAATTTATTAATTACGATTTAAATAATTGTTATTAAAAACTATTATCTTCAATTCCGGAAAAATGATTAATCACTAGCTGATGGTTCTTTACTGAAAGTTCGATTTTCAAATTTCATTATGAGTCATCGTAGAAGAAGCAGGTATTATTTGTTTATAAATTATATAGATTAAATTTACATTCATTCATTACTTTTCATTGAAAGATATTGAAATTTTGAACAAATAAGTATACAAAAGTAATTTGTTTTTTTATTAAGTTACTTAGTGGAAAAACTACAATTAATGGTATATTCCACATTTCTTTACTTATTAGTCTGTTAATTTGTCTGGAAATAGAGTGAATAGGTAAAAAATTTGTTGGATACTTTGAAATTGGTAATACTTTTGGAGGAAGTTTCTACAGCGTGAATTGTCGAAAATATACGAAGACGAATTATGTGAGAAACGGGAAATCACTACATTTTTGCATCCAGCTTATGAGCATCCAGCTAAGAGATGTCCAACTGAAAATTATATGGACTAGTGTGGAAGTGTAATGAGCAATAAACACTAATTACAGAATCTCTAAATGTACGTGCTCATAATGACTGAGTCCAAAGCAAAAGTATTCCTAATCCATTAGCAATGTGATATTAGGAAAATAAAGAAGTTGCATCACAAACAAGTTTAATTAAGAAAATAAAATATATTGTTCTCGTGAAGAACAGGCCTAAGATTACGTATGCAAATTTACATAGAATTTCCCATAACCACCATAATTATGTTTTGAATATGGTTCTTACAAAATACCTTACAAACTGACGTAATCTCATATCTTAAGTCTACATAAACAGACCCCAAAGGGGACTTACATTTAGTAAGTACGTGTTTGGCAAACACGGGACCCCGAGCTGAGTCTGGAACTACTTCCACTTACTTGTGCAAGGCTCCTTCTTTTCTCTTTCCTGGCCTTCCTTGTTCACCTCTTGTTCCTTTCGATCCCGACGCTAGGGTATCTTTCGTTTTTCTTTTTCTTCCCCTCTCTCTTTCTTTAATGATATATGTACTGTTCTGAGATATGTTGATATTTGAGTTTTGAGTTGTAATTCAGGAGGGATTTTAGTGGGTATGGTTGAGTCATTCGGCGAGTCCCACACGCGGGGAAAGTCATGTTGGCTCTCCCTAGTGCGTAACTGCATTTTCCCTACTTGTACACGTTTTTAGGGCTATAATGACCTCGATTTCGACGAGCCGTAAAGCCCCACCAAAATACATAAGCAGAATTACAATAAAATTTAGGATATCCCTTCTGAATAGAACAATAACCAAATTTGAAGATTCCAGATAAAAATCATTCAGTTCTACTTACGCGGAATGACATAAATTTGGATATCCATGCCGAAATTATGACTTGAATAATGTGGAATCCCCCCCCAAAGAACATGTAGATAGAATTAACGGACAAACAGAACAAGTACATGATGACACAAGACTTACATAAACTCAGTCCTACAACCCGCCACTTAAAATCCAGAGATGGTTCTGAAAACAGACTCAGGTATTGACATGAACAGCAAGAAACACATGTGGAAGACAAATACGCAAATAAATGAATTCACTTTTTCGAATGTTCGAAACAGACGAAGCAAATGTATCAATTTCTCCTGTCATATGGAGCAATAACTCGGTGGATCTATGGAGAATAACGAATGGTAGCGACAGTCTCCACCTTAAGTTCGGGTGGTTCCTCATTGTGTCAAACATATTTATGTTTGTTTGAGAAAGAAACAAGCAGTTTAAGAAAGAAACTATTAACTACTGAACTACTTCGCCACCAAATAAAATTTATTTACCTCGGTGTGGCCCCTGGAGAATGTGTATTAAATGCACAGAATAATAATAAATAATTTCAGGAGAACACTTTGAAAAGTATATACAATTAAAAGTTGTATAAGGACACACTAAACCCTATGCAATAACATATTTGATTGTGAAACACACACAAAACGGAATATAATGCAGATGAGAAGACATCATGAAGTAATGGGGAAAGAAGAGAGAGAACAGATAGAACTAGAGACGATGAGTCATACTCAAATATCGATGGGAACACGCGGTAGCGATTACAGTACCACTAGGGTTGATGGAGTTACTTCAACAAGAAGGACACGTAAATATCGCAAAACAGGGTCGGATAAATTGGAAGCAAAACGAATGTATGATCAGTTACAGTTAATAACGGAAGATGACAAATTAAAAAAAAACTCTCAGGGAAGATACAGCAAACGATTAAAAAAGGAATAAAAGAATTGTGGAAAAATTGTGAACAGTATAGAAAAGAGAACGACAAATTGAAAAAAGAGATAAGAGAAACAGAAGATTTACAGAGAGCAAAGAAGAAGCTAATGGAAATAGGGAAGAAAATAGAAGTCGATAATTTAGGGATAATAAGGCAAGAGGACTTGCAAGACATGGAGGAAAAACTAATGGGAGTAATATACGAGCGTTGAAACTGGTACCAGAAAAGTGAACAAGGAAAAAAAGAGCAATTGGTAAATAGGATAGTGTGCTGCATAGAACATGCGGGAGTGATAGAAAGGCAAGAAAAAGTATTAGAGGAAGTAAGAAGAATATAGGGACAAATGGAAATAATAACAATGGCGCTGAAAAGCAGGATGGAGGAATGTACACGACAGACAAATACGTAGAAGAGGATTAAGAAGTAGAAGGATCTTTTGCAGAAGTGGTACGAAGGCGGAGAAATAAGAAAAAGGTAATATTGGCGGGAAAAGAGCTGGAGGCTAATATATATATGAACTGCTAGAAAAGACACCGGAAATAGTGAAGATAGATGATTGCAGGATGGTTCGTGGAGAGAAGTTATCATTACGAATGGAGGAGGGTAATATGAGTACAATTGTGGGAAAGATTATAACATCGCATGGGAAGTCGCAAATAGAGCACCCAAAGAAGGTAAACCCGAAAGTAATCATATACAATATGGATGAGCAAAAGAAGATGATTTAATATAAAATGATACATCAGAATGGAGGTAAGGAAAGGGATAAAGTTAGAATAGTTAAAAAGATAGGGAAGAAAGGATGGAGGATAAAATATTGGGTGTTATAAATGGAAAGTGCGTTATATAGACAAAGATACAGTAAGTACAAGTTTATATTGGATTTCGGTCATTCAGAATAGACACGTTTATCGAACCTCTTCGGTGCTATTTGTGCCACCGTTTTGGCCATTTGGCAAAATATTGTAAAGAGAAGGATCAATGTTGTTCACATTGCGGAGAAAAAGAACAAGACCAGGGAGATTGCAAAGTAAACAGAGACAAACCAGTTTTCATGAATTGTTGGAGAAAGAATAGGAGTGTCATAATGTGTGGAGTCAGGAATGTGAGGAATACAAGAAGGTAAGAGAGATAATAAAGCAGCATACCGACTATAGGAATTAAAGTGATGCGCAAAAATTTGCATTGCGGCCTATAAGGGGCAATGGAATTAACAAAATATATAGATGATAATAGCATAGATGTATGCGCCATACAAGAACCATATTTGAACAAAGGGCATATAACATATAACGTATCCGTGATGATGTTACAAACTTTCAGGGATGATGGAGGAGGACAAATGGATCAATTTCAGATAAGGAACCATATTCCGGAAACAATCGAGTCAAAAGTTTTAAGCAAAACTACTCATTTAAATCCGTTAACCATAGTCCGGAAACGATTGAGTCAAGAGTTAAAAACCACCGACCTCAGTCGTGTTTGAACCCGCTAACTTGGAAAATGTAAACCCACGTCGTAAATCCAGTACTCCACTGAAGCCAGCAGCCAAAAGTTAAAGTGAAAATCGGTGTGGCGCCTACAATCAGCACTCGATCGTTACACGTGAAATGAATGTTTCGCACAGTACTGTGTGGCTTACGTTAAACGTAAAACTGACTGTTACGTTAAACGTAGCTACACCCCTACCATCCACTTAAAGTGCATGCTTTGAGTCCTGCTGACTTCGCACCTCGTGTTGTGTTCAGCCAATTGGTCTAGAATCGCCTTACAGTCGATCCTCACTTTCCAGCGTATGTACTTTTCACAGATGACGTCTGTTTCACCAAAGACTGGATGCAAAATAGTCATAATAGACATGTTTGGGCGTTTGGGCAGATGAGAATCCCCACGCTACAATTGTGAAGAGCTATCAGCACAAATTTTCAGTGAACGTGTGGGCAGGCATAGTAAATGATTACGTACTAGGCACGTTTCTTCTTCCATTCTTCTCCCTAAATTCAGCAGTGTACACAGAGGTGATCAAAGATGTACTACCAAGGTTCCTGGAAAACATCCCCGTTCGTCAACGGATGTGATTCCAACATGATGGAGCCCCACCTAAATTCATGAGCACCTGGATCAGACGTTCCCTGCAAAGTGGATAGGAAGAGGACGTCCTGTTTTGTGGCCAGCTCGTTCACCTGACCTCACTCCACTTGATATCTTCTTGTAGGGCCATGTGAAAAGTCTTGTGTATGAGACACAAGTCGACACTGAAGAGGATCTCATGGCAAGAATTCTCGTTGCCTGCGACACTGTTCACACAACACCGGGGATATTCGAACGGGTACGACAGAACTTTGTACGACGATTCCATGCCCGCATTGATGCAGGGGGACGCCATTTCGAACATTTGTTGTAAATATAGCAGCTTGTGATACTTGTGAAGGTAAACAAAATTAAATGTGTAGAATTTTGCTTGTAACTTTTGAGTCGATTGTTTCCGGAGTATGGTTCCTTATCTCAAATTGATCCATTTGCACTCCTCCATCATCCCTGAAAGTTTGTAATATCATCACGGATACATCCTGTATACCTATATGGACGAGATGTACGGAGGACGATCAGCAATACTCATATGTAACACAATTAGACGTCATAGAATTTAAAGAATACACTAAAAAGGATGTACAGGTGATATGAGTAGTAAAAGAAGACATAAATGTGATCATAGAAAATGTATATGTGATATTTCGAAGTAAAGTACAAGAATTTATCGTGTGATAAGGGAAATATTGACAGATATAAGAGACAGAAAATATATTTGTGTGGTGATTGGAACAGTCGATCCACATTGTAAGGAGATCATGCAGAGAGCAAAAGAGGAAAAGAGTTAGAGAAGAATTATTTTTAGAAAGATCTTAGTATAATAAATATATTCGGGATTCCAACCTACTATGGTGCAAATGATACTTCTATAATCGACCTAACTCTACAGGGAAGGAATGAACGGACTACGACAACTATATGGGAAATTAATGAAGAGATCGAATGTGCTCATAAGAAAATAATGTTTAATAGAAGAAAAAGACAAATAAGAATCAGGAAGAATTATGGGAATACTTAAATTATGGGAAGATAGGAAAGGAGAAAATAAATTGTGGAAAGTTTCAGAAAGAACAAATGGGCATGAATATAAGATAACAGGTGATCCAGAAGACATAGATCAGCGGGTAGAAAACCTGCAACAAACTATATTGAGAATAGTAGAGCCATTTTGTACACAAAAGATAGTGGGACAGAGAAGAGGAAAAACATGGTGGGACGAAGAATTACAGGACGCCAAGAGGGTACGAAACATAATGAGAAAGCGATATAAAAGGATGCAGAAGAGGAGAGAAATGTATGAATGGGAGAGGAATGTTTATAGAGAGTTCTTAAAAGAATTTAGGAAGTTAATTATGAAAAAGATACGGACAGAGTGGGAGCAATTTGTATCAGATAGCATGTCAGCGAATATTTGAGTTTTACCAATGTGATAGGCAGGGAGAAAATCAAGAAAAAAACGATTTGGAAAACAATAAAAAAGGGAGATACCATAACAATTGACTGGACAGATACGGAGAAGCAATTGCTACAGTACATATTACATGGAGAAGAAGAGCAAATAATGCAACACAGGGAATGAGTACGTGGAGACATGTAATGAACAAATAATATATGCAGAGGTATTGAAAATTGTGACTTGACTCAAAAACATCAAGAGCCCTGGATATGACTATCACGAATGAGATGATAAAGAAAATGGAGCCAATCTTCGGACATGAAATTATGATTATTTTCAAAAATTGCTACAGTTACTGATATTTTCCGCGAAATTGGAAAATACGATTATTGAAGTTATTCTTAAAGCCAGGAAACAGATCAACAAGTTAGCACATCGTACAGGTCAATCACTTTATTATCTGGAATAGGAATTTTTTTACACAAGATAATAGCGGAAAGATTGGAAAAAGAACTAAAAGGAAAGCTGCATGCAAACCAATACGGCTTCATCACTGGACTAGGAATAGAGGATGCGGTTGGGCACTTGTTAAGGAAGATCAAAGAAAGAACATCACGATATGTACTCCTTTTATGAATCGACATTCAAGGAGCGTTTGACAGTACCCAATGGTCCACGATAATAACAGAATTGGAAAACAGAAGTATACAATTGCAACTAATGATGTTAATAAGGTCGTATCTGGCAAACAGGAATGCGATTTTAGAAATATGTAATGAAACAATAATCAGTACAATGTGGCAAGTTTGTCCACAGAGCAGCCATACCAACCCAATTTTTGGAAGGTGGTTATTAATGTTGTACTAGAAGCGATGGACCAAGGTAATGTTGAAATTATTGCTTATATATTAGTAGAGACTAACAATATTAGTAGAGACAAATAGCCAGAAGGATTTGGAGACAAAAAGTACAATAATTTTAGAGAAATTTGAGAAAAAAATGTGCAGAAATCAAATTAACAATTTCGAAAACAAAATCAGAAGGAATGGTGTTCGGGTTAAAGCAGCGAGAGAAAAGTAGAGGAGATCCAATTGTTAAATTTCCAACATGGCGGTTAGAATTAAGGCAGGTAATAAACTATTTAGGCATAATGATCGATAATAAGTTAATATATACAACATACATAGAGCACATAAGTCAAAAGATAAAGAAAGTAATGTAAGGATTACAAAGAGTTGGCAATAGAAAAACTTCAATAGGACCAAGGCAACTGGTAGGATTATACAGTATACGGAATTCAAGCATGGTATGAGAAAAGCAAGCATACGCACATTGAAAGAAAATTGAGTAATATACAAAGAAGATGAAGATGTCTTCTGCCCTGGAGTGGTGTGTACAAGAGTACATCAAACAAAGCATTGCAAGTGTTATTGGGAATAATGCCAATAGATTTAGAAATTGACAAATATTACTTAAGAGGGAAGATATGGAGACGAGAAATAGTGCAATTGGGAAGAGTACAACTTGATAAAATCACAAAAGGATGGAAGAGTATAATATCTAAAGAATTAATAGATTGCTGGAATAAGAGATGGGAAAACGCTGAAGAAGGCAGAGTAACGCATAGATTCATGACGGATGTGAAGTTTAGCCATAAAAGGTGGTTTCAGCCTACATGGTTGGTAAATGAGATTTTAACAGAACATGCTAATTTCAATGACTACTTGTAAGATCGTGGAAGAAGAAAGAGCACAATGGATGAAAGAGCTAAAGAAACATGGAATATATAATAAGAATTGGACAGAATATATTACACAGGAGGAAATATATAGGAAATTTGAAGAATAGGTTAATACAATAATTGATATGAAGAAAGTGTACATCTAGATAGTAGGGGGTTCCTCTCTTCCTCGGGGTGGAACTGAAGAGAGATATAAGAACGAAAAGAACACAAATATAACATCTAGATACAAAAAGAGACAGATAAAGCCCAAGTAATGGCCAAAAGGTCGATAAGCCGGGTTGTATAAAACAATTAAAATGAAAAAAATTATAATTGTAAAAACGCTCAGAAGAACTCAGACAGATTCATTTATTCGTATTAATTACGTCTCAAACGGAAAGAGTAAGCAAACAGATGAAGCTAAATAGAAGCAAGAATTAATAAGAAACAAAATAAAATGGCTACTAAACAATTAAATTAATATATTAAGCGTATTAAATATGTTTCGTACAAAGCAGCATGTTAGTTTTAATAAGTCTGGAAACAGTAATACGTTTTTTTTATTTCTTGAATTAAAGTATATTTTATTTGGTTTCTAATGTTAATTTCTTATTATGGGTAATGATTTATGCATTAAATATATTTCTTCAGAGGAAGGATACTAATAATATAATTCAACACCTTTTATGCAGCCAAATATCAAGTCTTGAGACAGAGACAACTGCATGTAGTACCATATTTCTTTCATGTTCTTTATATTCAAGTAAGGACAAACTTTTCGTGGATTGAAACAATTATTCGTCTTTTTGTTCATCTATTACTGTTCAGATCTAGATAATTTTTACATATAAATAATTGATATTATTTGTGGTGCCGAATGTAATTTTCTTTAGATTTTCTTACAGAAATAGAGAAAATGTACTCTTGGATAATGGAATAATAAGAATAAAACATTCCATTATCGCGTTCCAATCCTTATGAGGTATTATTGAAAGTTACTGCATTATTAATCTCGTTTCCTGGGCATTATTCTCAGTAAGTTACTGTACGTGAAGGTCGCTGTTGTCGTTTTTATTTTTTGTAAATTTATATCTGATTTTATTTTTTATATTTTTATATTACAGTTACGCTTTCAAGATGGATCATAGCCTATTTAGCGATCCACATAAGTACACTTTTTACACTGAGCGAATTAATGCTCATAAAAAGTTTATGAGGAACTACAAAGATATAACATTTACTCCCAATTTAAGAAGAGGTACGTATTGACCCTTGTTCAAATATTACAAACATTATGAAACCTTTAATGCATTATGAAACACATTTTTTCAGTTAATGTTACTAAATGAGCAGTCATATAAGTCATTTTAGGAGTTTCTTTGTTATCAAATTACTTTTAAATGAGAGTACGTAGGCAGTAGTAAAATTTTCAGAAGGTACGTACAAGAGTTTGACATATCCCAAGTAAAATCTACGAACATTCCATGATTATATCCTTCATTTGTCTCGTCTATGTATGATGATGATTATGATAACACTTTGTTTGGCATCACGAATCTTCAAAAATTTATGATGAGAATGAATAACCATAGTATTATTGACATATAATCAAAATAATACGACATTAACGTAACATCCTCGAAAATGAAAAAAAATTATTAAGTGTAAATGGTATTTTTTTTCTCAATTAGAAATTAATGCGCCGTTATATACAGATTCCTGTACTAATGAGGTCAATAAATTATATACTCTCATTAAGGAAAAATCATATATAATACCTTTTCGCTCTACGTTGATGGTACGTACATGCTGAGTTATTTGTTTAGTTCCAATTATATATTTCATGGAAAATAATTTTCGTTGTTCAGTGTTCTCGCTCGAACTATGAGCTGCCTTTAGAGAAGGTGAACATCAAATACTCCAATCGAGTTCATAGTTAGTTCAAACCCTAACCGTAGTACTAGCGTAGGTAGAATTAAATCACTAAAATATATGAAATCGACGTAAATAAACAGAAGAACATGTTATTGTAATTTCTATTTGAAATCATACGTCACTGGCCATTTAAATGAAGCAATTGCTATTATAATTGATGGTGTAGTACATTGCGTCTTATGGAGAAAACACTTAGTTTCAAATTAAAATCCCGAATGTGATGGAAGTTTACTTTGATTTATATTAAATTTTCCATTGTACTTTTTACATAACATTTATCCATAGGTCACCAGACATTTGAGGAAGGTATGTAACTTTACCGAGGTGAGATGCATAAATCATGTACCCGTTGCGCTCAGCCGCCATGTTTGAACATGCTCTTACGCATTTCAATCGAGTCAAGCGAGTTCCTGGATATTGTTTGTACTTTTTATAACTGATATATAATTCTGTTTTTATTCGTTACTCTCGATTTTGTTGTGTTTTAAAACAATTAGAATAATAATAAAGAAAACAATTATGTATCTCCGTGATTTGACTAACTTGGATTGCTGATCCCACCTTAATTCACATGAAATTTGTATTTTGTCATGGCTTCTACTATTTATTATCTCCCTACACCATACATCTCACATCCATTTCAGGGACTTGCATTAGATGGACTCGTTGCTGTGTCTTTTCAATAAAAGTGATTTTATACTCATTAGGTAAAACTATTACATAAGCCACTGCATATCGCAAGAGGATGGTATGGAGACTATCGAATTACCTGTGTGAATTACTAGGAAATTTTAATCGGCATAGAGGAATTTTTGGTTAAGCTTTCAGCAGTGTGGCCTATCTGTATATAAAATTTGACCCTATCTGAAATCATACCTCTTACCATGAAGTTCTGTTTTTTGATTGGAAATACGTACTATGTGTATTATGTGTACTAAAATCAAAACTTATCCATTCATTTTGAAATTGTTTGCGATTGCAATGTGTACTCAAGAATGTGATCCAGACTATACTCATAAAGACCTGCTACTGTGTGTTCCTGTGTATCCAATAAGAACGTTTCGTATCATGCAGCACCAGCACGGAAAAATAAACGTTTCTTATCATTGTCATGAGTCGTACCATTTATCCTCATTAAGTCTACTGTTAAATTTATTAATTAGCAGCTAACATCTTGAACTAATTAACATTTATGACATGAAGAGAGTCTGTTAAACGCTCAATGATATCTACTATCTACGGCATTGCCTTCTGGGGTAATTCCGGTCAGAGTATTCAAACTTTCAGAATTCAGAAGAGGATAGTTCGGATAATTTGTAAATCTCACCCCCGAAACTCTTGTAAACCTTTATTCAAGGAATTAAATATCTTAACACTTCCCTGCATTTATATTTATGAAACGGTCGTGTTTGTTAAGACCGAATTACTGAAGTGCCACCCTTGCTTTATACGAAACAGTCTCGTTCACGAACACAATACTCGCAATAGTAATAATATTCATCGCCCTAGAGTGTCAACCACTCTTTGCCAAAAGGGACCATACCATTCGGGAATCGTTCTATATAATTCCCTGCCCAAGAATATAAAAGATATTATGAAATTGAATATCTTCAAATCCGCGGTTAAAAACTACCTCCTGCACCAGTGCTTCTACACTGTAAAAGAATTTATTGATTTTAACAAAAGTTAAATTCGTCTTGTGCTTTATCACGCCATTGCTGTAGTACTTTTTAAACAACTTATAACAATTTCAAAAACTATTTTCTTGCATGATTGTGTTGTCTTATGGCTCATATTAATTTAGTTTTATGTGTACTCAACATTGGCACGGTTGTGTACATAAATTCTGTAGCCCCATCCTGGCCCGGGTTTTTCTCCGTTTTTCCTTCGGGTAGAGGCGGATTTATTATACAGGTTCTCTAGGCTTTGTCTAGGGGCGTGTTTATTGTAACAATAAATCGTGAATTTAGTGTTTTTTCAACTCTTATGATTTTTAAACACTATACTCAGAATAATCTATAGTTCGATAATAACTTGTACATGTAAATTTACAAACATATTTGCGTTAAATTACAAACATATTGACATTATATATGTATTATAACTCGCAGCTAACTTTTTATCTTATCTAGGAACTTTTGCTGAAATTTTTGAATCCGCCTCTGCCTTAGGGCCCTTGATCGGAATTGATGGGATGGTCCCTTGCTTGCTTCCGGAGAGTAAATTAGTTTTTTTTCCCTCCACGTGGTCATACGCAGTTTGTACTGTTTTTTGACAATAAATTTATTTATTTATTTATTTATTTATTTATTTATACTAATCTTCCGATTGTTGCAGTACAGGGAGTTACTTTCAAGATTGGATCATTTCATGAAGCTCTTGTTCCGTGCGATTTTGAGGACCCATATGTGAAGGAATGGGTTAAAAAACTAGGTCAACCTATTACATTGAAGAGAGGGCCTGTGTTTCCCGACACGGAAAACTCTTGGTAAGACACAATTATATTCCAAAAATCCAAAATGATTAATATCACAAAACAAACAAAGTAAATAGGATATTAGTATTTATTTGATAATTGCGAGCTAATGAAACATTTTGTTAGTTAAAAGGAATTTCAACTCATTTGTAAATGAGTATATAAAATAATAGCTAAACAAATGTATATTATGCTTATACTTTTATATTTATTGCTGGATCACTTCGAATCAAGGGCTATAACTAAATAATCCACTATTTATAGAAGAAGAAGATAATTTTTTTTAATTATTGAACTATTTTCAGCTTTAGTGGTACCAGTACTGACTAGTTAATCATAAATATTAATTAAGTCAACTTGTTTGGGAAACGTTTCATCAGATGTAATCAATCTTTAGGGATGCCCATATTAATATTCTCCGTGATTGCTACGAAATTAGTCGGCGCTATTCTTGAAAACTTAGTTACTTAAAATAAAGAGAAAATATACAAGGGACAGGATGGAAAATGAGTTTGTTTTAGAATTTCACTAATGGTACGGATATTCGGAAGAATCAGGGTTCCAATCATACGAATTTTACATTCAGTTTCTCCGGTTTAACACATTTAAATCCAATGTTTATATATTTCGACAAAATAACTTCAATAATATAGTACACTGAAATTAACAAAATTAGGGGAGAAATTCGTAAAGTTTTTAAACTTGGTAATTAGATGTGTAATGTAGTTTAATATACGATTATTAACTCTTCCCAAAATTTTTCAGAGCCACGCTTTCCTAAAAGCTACCCCTAAGGTGCTCGTTCGCGGTTCTTTTAGTCACAAAATAGTCAGGTTTTCGAGAGAGTTATTTATATGAATATTCCTCATTAAATTTCCAACATAAACGGTTTGCTTATTAATACCTCGAAGGACCTAGGTATCCGAATGAAGTGACTTATACGACGCAACAGCAATCTCTACACATATTTTGTCGAGTATTTACTCTCAGTAGGAGTAAAATGCGACAGTGTAAATGTCTTCTGTGAATTCCTGTGTGCGTGTTGCTCGCTTCACTCGTGCTTGGAAGTCTTTGTGCTTGTTGTCGTGTCCCAGAGCTTCGAAATGCAAATTTATTTGTTTTAACACGTACTTTTCTTTTGATAAAAAAATAAACAATTGGTTTTATTCCATTTCTAACAATATTCCGAAAAACGTAACATTGAGTTCTCCGTATACTGTTTTGTCGCGATATGTTTTTCCGAAAGGAAATATTTCATTATGATATTTCCATTTTTTTTACCAATTCGAACTTTTTCTCAGTGGATGCAGTGGTTTTCTTTCACTAAGCCTTCCGTTCGGGAGTAGTTTTCAAAATTACAATGTATTATTTTTCAATAAAATCAATAAAGGTGTCACTCTTCGATCAGGAGAAGAAATCAATTACCTTCGGTTGCATTTTTTTAAGTAAAACTATTGTTATATATTGCTTTTTGATGCTATATATAATATGGTTTATTGCAATTAAGATGCAAAGTATGATTGATACTGATGAATTACAAGACCAGAATAACAATTAAAATTGGCTGCTTATCAGTAGATGTAAATCTTCATTCCCATGACAGTTCACTGTTAAGGTTACTAATGTGTCCGCCAGAGTTCGATTGCATTACTTGAGGTGTATAATCCTCCGAACGTATAATCTACGTGTCCGAACAGTAGAAGCAAAATTACTTAGAGGGCTATGAAGAACATTGTTTTCAAGTACATAACCTAAAAGTGAAATAATCCATAGGTTTTAACTATGAGCTTTGTTTATTTTTGTGTAATGTGTAGTATGTTCCTTGTGCCTGGATTTCAAAATAATTCGTAATTACGTACATATTAGCATACAATACTGAAAACTGTGTGTATTTTTGTAGAGTTTCTTAGTAGTATTTAAGTTTTTTGAATTAAAAAATGTGAAAATTTAATACCACAGAGGAAGATGGAAACTAATGTATGAATTTAGAATATTTTTAAGCACCCTGGGCTACGCCGGGCAAAAGGAGCTAAAAAATCTAGACCTTTTGACTGGTGTCTTTAGTACCCACTAAATGGTACAATATATAAATTCACTGTACTATTGTTTCTTCTAAATGTTGATGTAACTTTTTGAGTGTTTGTTTAACGATGAAAAAAAATTGTTTTAAATTTTCGTTTATTTCTGAATTGTTTTAAATTTTTGAATGTCCAATGAGTATCCTTTCAAATCCCAGGCAATGCCGGATAGTTTTTCTTATTGAGATAATACGATATAAAAGATGATATAAAAAAAATTGACCACGTACTAGATCAGAGTAATATAATACTTCAATGATGGAGACTTCGGCGTTTGTGGTACAGCGTTCATTATCATGTATCTTCTTCACAGTTATGGAATGCATCCTCATCTTTTGCTCGACACACCTCGAATGAGACCTTTTTGTCACAGTCGAGTGCATTGTTGGGAAACAGAATATGCGTTATTGACGAAGAAGATGATAAAACAACAGATAATGGATCCGTATATATTCAAAGAGAAATAGTGCTACATCACATTTATACAATTTATATCTGATGATTTTTCTCAAATACATGAAAAAAGAAATATAAGAATGTTTTATTTCTTTCCGCATATATAGTAAAAAATTGTAAACAATGCTTTTTGTGCGGGTATGTTTTGAAACACGTACCATGTTGGGTTACGAACGGTATTCTTTGGCACAGTGCGCAGAGATGAAGCTCGTTTCGTTAAAATTCGATCTGCCTGTGGGTTCACCGAAGCGAACGAGTTTTTGAAAGACGGTCAATTTTTCAAAGATTTCAACTTAGGCTCAACAAATATCCAGAAATGAAAGGGAGCAAGGAAGTACGTGATTCGAAGAGCATTAACAGCTTGAATATAGCGTAGTAGGATACAAAGCATTTCGTTTTTCTTGTCGATTATTAGATACTACATGGTATTATAATGAAATATTTTATCAAAGGGGTTTAAAAACTGGAAAAAAGTCGTCCAGCGCTTTAAAGAATACTGAAAGAACATCTCTGCTAATGCTTTGCAACGTTGGAAAAGAGGGTCTAAAACCCAAGGAGTATAGTGAGTAAGAAATAATTTTTTGTAAACATCACGAAGAAGTGTTCGTGATTATCTAAAAATCGCTATTATCTGAAAATTTTCGTTTAGATTTCACTTTTAGGCAAGGTTTGGCACTAAGGGGAAGTAGAGTTCAGTGGTAGAACAATTAAAGCTGTGATCAACTCATAATACAGTATTGAAAAATCATATTCAACTGGAAAAATCAAATCATATGTATTCTATGGAGGAAAGCGTTTGATTACGATAATCTCGATGTAAAAATGAAATGATTGAAATTATGGCAAATCTAACGCGGAACAACATTCTTAAAAGTGCTGAGAAAAGCAAGCATTTGTCCATAATGGTTGATGACTCGAGCTTTAAAAACCAAATACGATAATTTGTGAGTCGTTCTATGACACTTGGTGGACATACTGCACACTTAAGAATTAATTGAAGCCGTGACCCAAAAATTGGTGAAGTTTACGATTTGATAATGTGTATCACTAAATTTGAGGTACTTTTTTTACTCAATTCCGTGAAACGAATTTGAAACGACGAACATTTCTTCAAAATACATACAAATCCATGATACATCAGTTCATGAAGTAGTTGATATTGCCCACATAATAATAAAGTTGAGCTGAATTTAGAAATGAATAAAAATTCCAGAAACTTAGGTCTGAAGCACCCACTTTTTGTATGGGACAGTCACAGAGAAGACAAGTAACTCCACGGGATAACCATATGGGGTCAAGTGTTCCACACAAGCGAGACGTTCCACAGAAACTTGGTAGAGGAGATGTCCGTCCCGATTATGACTCACCTCATAACTTAGTCAAGAACTTTTTACCACCTGTACTAGACACCCTGTCTGAGAACATCAAGTCATATGTCAATAAAAACTAGCTAACTTTACTGTGCCACACTGAAACATACAGACTGCTTCAACGAAGAATAATTTGGTTTGTAGTGATCTTATTAAGAAAGCTAGTTCACCTGTGAGTGCAATTTTCGGTATTGAAAGTGATAATATATCTGTAGAAATTCGTGTTCTCTCGAACTTGAACAAACAGCTTGTGAACCAACAGCCAAAGCAAGAACGACAATTTAAACATCAAAACATCTACACTTAGAAAGATTTTCAAACTTTTTCAAGATTTTAGTTTTTTAAGTGTCCACGAATCCGCTGCATCGGCTAAACAATCTTAGTATCTTGAAAAGAGTGAAAAAATATTTGAGGAATCCAATACCTCAAGAACGTCTGCCTCCATCGTACTTGAAACATTTGACCATTGGAAAAATGGATCTGGACTTGGATTACTGAATCAATGATGTATGTTCAATGGATGTGACTGACGTGTCGCATCCCAGCGTTCCTTTAATCCTTTTTTCGTCCTGTTCTACTCTGTTAAGTACTACTCTGTTTCATCAGCAGATTTCGTTATTTCCGGGTGCTTGTCACCTAGCCGAATGCAATTGCGTGAATGCCATAGATTTCGCTACCAATATCATTGAACTGACGGCCAATAATTGTGTGGAGGTTGTACTTGGCAATCGGTGATGTGACCTAGGCAGCATTTATTCTTTAATTAATTCCATATCTCTTTATGGTCTAGTGTGATCCAGACCACCAGACCTGCTCTTCCCCCTAACCAAATGATTTGGGTGAAGAAATTGAGGAGGAGAGATGTTGGATTGCCAAGGAATGGATCAGCAGAACGCGGGATGCGAAAACGTTAGCCCTTCACCTAGGCTATCGATGGTTGTCATATTCTTTTTTCCCTTTCCCCTCCCATAAGCATTGATCCTTCGTATATCTGGGAATCCCAGCGGTCACGGGCCAATAAAATGGGACACCGTAGCATATACGGAGAGTGGGGATGGCGAAGACGACTTTAATTACATCACAATTCATGCAAGCCTTTCAACATCTTCCAAACAAATTTTAACCTGATCTAGAACGTCGACATATCCAGAGAGAAACGAGAAGGTTATCGGTCCTGATTCCTCGATTCGAGTGTACTAACAGTCGACGACTGTGAACAGTTCATTGTTACTTTGTTTTTCACGCGTGTTGTGATTTGTTTGCTTAGTTTTTCTCGAAAGTGTGCTGTATACTTCTACATACTCTCTGGTTATTGTCCTTCTTCTCTAAACTGTAACGCGACTTCTAGAATCCAACATTTTCCAACAACCTGACACACAGAAACAGGACATTTATTAAACTTATATACTATTATAATCAATGATGTTCCAGCAAAAACTAATGTTCAATAACACAATACAATGAAGGAAAGAAACGTTTTTGAATAACGTATAGTAATTCAAAAACAATACAAATATAAATAATACAAGAACTACAAGACCTTAATAAAAAGGACAATTTTCAAGTGAACATAATTACTTAACATAAGGCAAATCACAAGATTACATAAAATTAAAACACAACAGAAGTGTTACTAAGAACATTGACTATTTTCACGATCATAACTGCCTTAAAGATTTTCCCAAGTTAAACTAAACACATCGCATAATATTTTAAAGATTTCTGAAACATTACCTTCAATATTGCTTATTTAGTTACATTTCATGAATAACAAATACTGCAGTAATTATACAAAATACTGGTATGCATAACTGGCATACTTCAATTGATGTACATTGAGTAAAACGTTTCTCCAAGGGTCATTATTACAATGTATTACAATACCGCTGAGCGACATGCTTGTACAACACTCGAACTCAGACACACAAGACCGAACAATTCACACTGCAAAAGACAGCCGTTGAGAACGGTTCGACCAATGAATTTTAGAGTGCGGCCAACTGAACAGTTGTACAGCCACCCGTATTGTCAACTGGCCTGGGCTCTGGTCCCTCCAAAGGTCTTAAATATAAATTTAAAAAATCCCTTCTTAAACCTTTCGGAAACCTCATAACGTATCTTAAAGATAAGGTCATCCGTGTGCGGTATGAAGATTCCTATTCCAGTTTTCAAAAAATATCAGCGGGTGTTCCTCAAGGTAGTGTTCTGGGGTCACTTCTGTACCTATCGTATACTGCTGATATTTCCGTAAACTCTGGAGTAAAAGTTGCTACCTTTGCTGATGACATTGCAATGTTGAGAAAAGACAATAACGCAGATACAGAAGCAAAGAATCTTCTGCATAACATGGTAGCATGGAGTTAACAGTGGCGCATCAGTCTAAATGAATGTAAATATCAGCATACTAATATTACCTCGAAGAGAGAAACTCCTTTGTATTTATCAATGATCAAATTATTCCTTACTCTTATAGTTTTAAAAATATTGAATGACCCTGGATACAAAAGTTCGATAAAAATCTAATGTAAACATCGGAATATTATTTGTAAACTAAAAGTGTTATAGTCCGTGGATCAAAACCATCCCTTCGTAGTAAATTTCTACTTTACAAGCAAGTCTTGAAGCCCGTTTGAGGATACGGAATCCATCAATAGGGATGCAGTGCAGCTTCAAATGAAAAATGATCCAGGTCTTCCTGAATAAAGCGCTGGGGAGCATTGCTAATGCCCCGTTATTCGGTCGTGATGCAGACATTCATCGCGACTTAAGGATAAATTCTGTGGCTGAAGAAAAAATCATCGTGACAAAGAAGCATGAAGTGTATACAAGGACATCCAAATTGTCTTCCGTGTGATTCGTATCTCAACCGTCTGATTCATATCTCAAGGACATACCGACGACTGAAGAGAATAAAACCTGATGACTTAATTTTATAAAATTGAACCTTCTTCTCTAAGCTTTTTATCTCTAACGTGCATTACGGAGTACAAATTGTTCTCGTATATTAATTTATACGTGCATTTGACACACGTTCCATGAGGTCAGTTTTCTTATACGAAAAAATGTTTCTTATACGAAAAAAAAGTATCTTGGTTGTCCTGTAGCTCTTCACTGGAAAGTTCATCATTATGTTTTCTTTCAAGTTTGAACATAGTACTTCACCAAATTACTGTAATACATTTTCGAATGCGTGATACATATTTGAAAAGCGTCCCCTTCCCCCTCACCCGCTACTCTATCATTGACAGTTGTGCAAATATCATTTTAATTACAAACATTTTCAAAGAAATATGCTGGAATTATATAATTATATAGTAATCTCCGTAAAAATTTGTCATACTTTTGAAGAGTGAAAATTTCATTAATTTTGTGCGTTTCTCTGTACAAAATTCACCATTGATTTAAAAAAATACATGGGATATTACACTATTGTTGGTGTAATACTGACTTTAATTAAAAAACGTGTGATATTATCTAGCTGTGAAATTGATTGCTACTGCACCGCCAGTTGTTAGTAATCAAATATATTTACTCATTGTTGGAGTTGCTTAAGTTACGAAATGTCGAATGTGGCAATTTTTTTAAGTTTCAATGCTACAATACACATTTATCCCTTGTGCGACCGGGCCTCTGATACCCCGGCAAGTCATAAGTGGAAAGTAAGAGATAATTTTTCATTGCCAAAGAGGAATACGAAAACATTTTCGAAAGATTTCTGCTTAATATGTTTTTATTTTATGTCCGAGGAAAAAATCTCTTTTTCCGATCTGAAACGCAATGTCCCGTACACCTCATTTAACACTTACAGACATCATACTGACTGTAACTGTCTTATTCATTAGCCCTTGATCAAGTTGTCGAAACTAAAATAATTTATTATTTGAAGAATTGTGGTCTCGTCAGTTTTGCAATGCGTCTGGGAACCGTAACATACTACAGAATATCGTCACCAGCAGAGGGAAAGACGAGATCAACAAGAAACCTGGATGAGTGAAATATCCTGGGTCCGTCACGTGTTTCATCATGAAATGATCTTGGACGATCTTCGAATCTACATCTCTTGTGTAGACACATTTGATTTTCTATGCTGATATGCGTGATTGCGACTTTACAGTTGCTCTTCAAGGCTACTCATGATGCCTTTTTGCTGACCGTTACACTATCAGCGCCTTCGTCGTGTGTATAATGGTGATTTATTTCTCTTTGTAGAATTTTTAATTACTTATCTTTAAGAGAGGGGGCACTTTTTCTCCTCTTAGAGCTCATTTATCCTCATTCTGAAAGGGCGCACCGCTCTGCTGGGCCAGTCCGAGCCTGCCTACGGGTCTTTGTCGATACCTGATTTAGCCATCGGCAGTCCCTGTCTTTCCCCAGTCTTATACTGGACTGGACTCTATGACCTGTATGGGAGTGACCATTACAAGACTCTTGTACTATGAACGTCTTCTCACCCCTCGGTTACTCGCCGAGGATGTTAAAATATGCAGACAGGGATATGTTTCAACGCAATATATGAATTTTCGCTGATATAGATGCTATGACACCCCACATCACTGTCGTGGTTCTCGAATCTGCCTAAGTCGCCATCCCTAAATCATCGTATAATCCAATGTGTGGTCCAGTTCCATGGTGGAATTCGGATTGCGCCAAGGCAAATCAGCGCTAGAAACAAAGTTTAAGAGCGGCTTAATCAGTCATCAGCTTGTTAAGAATATAATTGAGGTTAAAAGGTGCATAGCGAGAGCAAGAATAATTCTTCCAGAAAAGAAGTTGTCCTCCCGGACAGCTTGCATTTGATCTCTAAGAACTCATTCCCCACCATCTTTCGTATGGCGGAAAGTTAGGAAGATACAAGGCTCGTGGTCCTCTTTCTCCATCCATGGTCTCAATGTAAAGGGGAAACTTCAAACTTCGTCCAAAGCAATCGCTGAGGAACTCGCTTCTCAATATAAAAGAGTCTAATCCTCCTGTTTTTCTCCAACAGAAAGCTCGCGCAGAAAACTGTTACTTGAATTTTTCCAGTTGCAGAGAAGATGAAAATAACATACATTTCTCAATGATGGAGATGTCCCCTTGCGTCTTCGAAAGATTCAGCCCCGGGTCCAGATCAAATTCATAACGCTATACTAAAATATACTTCAGAGACAGCAGTGAAATTCGTTATTAAACAATTAAACCTGATTTGGGATGAGCATACCCTCCTGGCTCAATGGTAAGGAGCCATATTTATTCTACTTTCGAAGGAGGGAAGGATCTATCCAATCTGTCGCACTTTCGTCCTATCTTTCTGAGAAGCTGCGTATGGAATCTGCGAGAAAGGATGAAATTTTGGTGTCTGGAATGGCAAAACCTTTCGACCAATATCCAATGTGGTTTCAAAGAACAGCGATCAACGCTTTATCATCTTGTTGTTTGCCGTTCTGCATCTTGTCGGTGTTTGTATTGTGATAACACCTTGTAGCATTTTCTTTGAATTGGAAAAGGCCTATGACACCACCTGAACATACGGAATCCTACGAATATTGTACTCATGGGGATTTCGAGGACGTCTCTCTCTGTTCCTGGAGAGATCCCTATCTGAATTTTCTTTAAGCTTCGGCTTTAAACCTTGGTAAAAAAATCATTCAGTCATTCCTTGGAAAACGGTGTCCCATAGGGCTCAATCCTCAGTGCCACTTCATTTGCCATTGCCATAAATAGTATTGCGTCAGGGAACTCGAGAACCAGTACACGAGTCTATCATCATCTTTGTCATCGAGAGGCAATTTCAATTGATTGTAAACCGATTTTATATGAGTAGAGAATAACTACCGGTTTCAGCATTTCTGTGTCAAAATGTTGGTGTATTGATTTCTGAAGGATACACCATGTTCACAATAATTTGGATCTTTTTCATCGTGTGACCAAGGTCTTCCTTCTGTTGACTCCACAAAGTTTCTAGCTTCACGATCAACCGCACACTGACTTGACGCAATCACATATGTAAACTTCAATCCCGTTCTAGCTCATCCCTGAATTTACTTCGCTGCCAAATCACGTCATCATAGGATGCACACCGCACTTGCCCTCTGCGGCTGTATCGAAACCTTGTGCATATAAGATTATGACAGTATTGTACGCCTCTGCTTCAATATCTACACTCAGACCCCTGAGCAGCATCCACCACGCAGGAGGTCGCACTGCAACTGGGATCATTCGCACAAGACGAATAAATATTTTTACTGCTAGATATGTATTGCTAACTGTTTCTGACATTTCAACCGTCTCCATCACAGACACAAAGTTTGCAGTTGGTACTTTTTTGTGGGGCTTTAAAGGCTCGTCACAGATGGTTCTGAAGGCATGGAAAGCAGAAGGAAGAAATTGTGCTTTGAAGTTGAGGAAGGTAAAAAACTTGGAAGGTAAAAAAGATCTGATCGTTTTCATCCCTTGCAAATAGACGCACACAAATGGCTGATCTAGCATGCTGAAATTACACAAGACTTGATGTCATGAATCTAAATGTTAATGTGAAAACTTGACATTTGTGAAGCATGAAAAATAAGAATAACAAGAGGATTCTTCTTTGGCCGCGCTTTTCTTGGAAGAGTTCTCTGTGGGTGATCAATATTATACGTACAAACAAAGCTGAATAAAAACTGAAAAGGCAAATCTCGGCAAAATCTTTTGTAATATAATTAAAGCTAATAAGACGCAATTAAAAATGGTATGAAAAATTCCACGGGATATCGGTGGCAAACCAATTAAAAGTCTCCACGAATTATAAAATAATTTTAATAGCGTCGTTACTCATCAACATTTAAAAATTTCTAAAAAAACGTAGAAGACTTCACTAGATAGACAACAATATGGCAAAATAAAGTAATATCCATTAGTTACTACAATTAACGTCCATTATTTAATTAAATATCCCTTAGCTTTCTAATAAAGTAAAACACAACTTTTTATGGAATGATGAAATAAATTAATTTCCAAATGTCATTTTTAACTAGCGATGACACGACAGAGGAAAATACTTGCATTCAGTGACTCATTGCTTATAGGGAAATGAACAAATCAATCTGTTATTCATAAAAACAGATGCACGGACTAGAGTAAATTATTATCCTTTTTTGTTCTTCCATTTAGCAGGCTAAATCGATCGTTTAGCTGTGAGACACTAAGTGATCCTTACTCATGCTCATCTCTTACGCGGAGATCCGCACCCCGTCTCTGAGTCTTGCGACGCAATACTTACCGAGGAACACTTTCTTTTGGAGTGACCTAAATATAGTACCAGCCGACGAAGGCACTATCTACCCAATAGATAAGACGATATGCTTGGGAAAAAAGAATCGACCCTGGTATCCCTTTTTCGTTTCCTACAGGAATCTTGTCGTTGGCACACAATCTGATTTCTAATTATTTCTTGTAGATGTCTGTAAATCCTGAATACTACTCCCTCCGACCTTGAGAATTTGTTGCTTTTTACTTTTTTGTGTATTTAATATGAAGTGTGTTGAAATATATCTGAGAAGTTATGTATGGTTTGTTTATATTAATAACTATGAAGTATCCCGATGTAGCAATGCTACATAGCTTTAATAACATCATGAACAAGTGCATCAGGCAAATGTTATAAACAAATACAACCTCCCTGCCATATTAACGAGAATATTAATTATGAACATCAATTAAAGACTTCCATCAACAATATTCTCAAACAAACAAACGAGTGATTACTACAATGAGTAGACTAATTAACTCCTGACAAATGAATAAATAAATTCATAAGCGACCAATAAAAAAAAAAGGTTACACAAGTCTAGTTGACAGTCTAAGTGAAGAAGGAAGAAGACGAACACTCTTGTCTTAGACTCCGCGACTGACGCCTCGTCCGCTCTTACTCTAACCTACGCGAGTGATACTTCGTCTCAGTCTGACCGATTCTTAGTGCGTCACAGGCCTCCTGGCACAATAACTAATGCGTGCTCTACTCGCACATAATAAAAGTTCAGTGAAATATCGAAAATAACTCGATTCAGAGAAATATCATGCATAACTGTATAAGTGCTCCAAACATTCAACGAACAGTGAGTAAAGCATTAAGTTGAGATACTCATAGAAATTGCTTGACTTTGTTAAAAGCAACTTGACCTTCAGTCATTTCTCAACAATTTTCAGAGAAATTACAATGTTATAATTTCTTACATTTCTTGTTACTTGACAGTTTCATATTTTATTCTTTACAAACATACCAGATTAATTATCTTGACATGTTTTTAATTTCATCCAAAGGTCCAGTGTAGTCATATTATTGAGATTTGATTCTCCTATGTTTTTGGTTTTCCTATGCTACAGGAACTTTCATATTTTTATTGTTTATTGTCTTGCATATCATTTTTGTGTGTTTAATTCACAGTGTCATCTTGTCAACATATATTTGTTATTTTTCTTTGTCTAAACTCTTTACTGTTCACTTCCTTAATTATCAATTTGTGGAGTGCTAACAAATATTCCATGGTATAAATACCATTCGACAACTAATGCAATAAACTATATCTTGTTATTTTACAAATTGGAATTATATCGTGTTTTTATTTACTCAATTTAATTGATGTTTCATTTGAACGTCAATGTTAATCTATTTCTTTGTTTATTTTTGGATGGGTATTTTTACCGTTATTTAGAACACGTTCCTATAATTCATAACTATTACCTTCTGATCTCAAAAATCTCAATTATTGCATCCATTAATATTAATTTTGTACCCAGCCGGAATACTATCTTGTACACTTTAAGACACACTTTAAAGATTCAACACTCACTTTAAAATTGGCGTCATTAACTTTTCTTGTCGAAACACCCTTAAACCTAACTAACTAACCAACCAACCCAACGAATATTGTTTATACCAGCTGGCCAGGCGCAACATCTCTCGCAAATTTTAAACTCCAGTTTGCAAGTAACATCCTTTTTAAAACAAATGAGTCAAGTAGCGTCTTTTCTTGATGTAATTTTTAAATTTATCGTTATGTCAGAAAAAATAAGGTGAAAGATGAAATAATACGAAATCTTTTAATGTTTACACCTTTTAATGCTGTAACAATTCTTCATTTGTGTGATTTGCTTCATCCTGTCACGCAGAAAAGGAATGAAAAATTTAGGGGACCTTTGGATATAAATGTATATTTAGGGGACATTTGCATATAAAATTATATTCATTTAATTTATATATTTAACATAATTTGCTTTTGAATTTTTCCGATAATATTTTATTCAGTGTCATTCCTAATCATTTTTAAATTAGCCAGTCATAGCCTCCTCCATAGTTCAAATGGTTGAAAAAGTAGGTCTACAGAGGATAATGAAACGTTTCCTCTACTTTCTTATTTTGTGTTTCATTCCCTATCTTTTGTGTCGTTTGACTCTCTTGCTTTGTTTAAAAAAACTCAACAATGAGATCATTGTTTTATAATAATCCACCCTAAACGTCATATTCGTTTCTGGGATACTTTTTTTAAGAGAGGTCCTTGTAGTTTGGGTTGCTTGTCTCATTATTTTATTAAAAGTTATACATTTATTTATTGATAAAGGTTTTTAGTATATTAATATGGATTTTACATTGTTCTCAAACCCACAGAAGTTTCAGTGTTATATGGAAAGACTTCGGAAGGAAAAATTGTTTGCGGAAAAATGGAAGATCATTGATAAGTACGTTCCAAATGTTAAAAGTAAGTATGTACTCTTTTGTGTTCATTATTTAACTATGTTAAAATAGTTTTGACAACGTGTGGGAAAAAATGAACATGAGATGTCTTCTTTTTAGATGGATCAATTCCCTTCAAAGTGATGTCCTTTCATGAAGCTATCACCCCCTCGGATTTCAAAGATGAAGCAGTTGATGTACTAATGAAGAGAATCAAGGGGTCATCTCCTAAAGAAAGAAACGACTATCCTGAAACCGAAAACTATAGGTAAGAAAAGGCATTTGATCTTCAAGCGATGGAACCATGTGCTACGTATGCGCGTTCTATGGGATGTAAAAAATTGAGGGAGAATTTTGGTACATTTGGGTTGTAGCGAGATAGGATTTCGGAAGACCATACTGAAAGAGGAAGAAATGGGAGTTCAGAGATAGAAGTGCCAACAGAATGGCAGGAAACTAAGGAAATAGGAAGTCAAATGATTGCGTGCTCGTTGAAGTTTTGCGAAGTTCCAGCGATGAGATAACGATGATGTGATTCTCCAATGCCTCGTTGAGCAGCCGTGATGACGTGATGCGCTAAAGATGTGACGGCTGAGTCGATGTTGATTTGAAATTTGGTTGAAATTTAGTTAAAGTTGGAGGGCCGTCGACACGAAAGTCGAGAGGTCGTGGTGGAATGCGAGGTTGCTTAACCGTAAAATCGTCTCGACGGCCGATTATTTGTGATGAGGCCAACGACAGATGTGTGTGCCTCGTTGAGGATGATTTGAAGTGAAGTCGTCAGTATAAGAACCAGATGAGAAGTGAAAGAGAGAATGAAATGATATGCAGTTCTCAGCAATTGCTTCGTGACGCGAGTCGATTACGTACAGAACTACTAGTATCGATTGTCCAGTGTGCCAAGAAACATGCCAAAAAAATAGGACGAGGAACAGCTTGTTGGAACTTTTATAGCAAGGAAACAAAATGAAAATTCCTATGCATTTATTGATGAGTAGGGGCTTGTTCATCAACACAATTTTTACCCCTTTTTTAACTCAAAGATGTAATATTAGAATTAACCTATGAGATTTTATGAAATAATCCATGGAGGTTCAACTTTTGTCACTCGATTGCGTAAAAGATTCCACAGACTATTCACTTGACCTATGTTTCTGGATTTGACGAAATTTGCAACATGGGAGTCTGTGTCCAAGTTGGGAGTTCCCGTAAGTTTTGTCGGGGAAGATTTTTTATTGCTTCACAAATCTCGGTACGGAAATTGCTTCGCAATAAGGTACTCCCTCTCCAAAATAAATACTCAAAGGTTAAACAGGACAAGATTTATTATGCAGAATCAATGTTAACAAATGACTGAACTGTAAACAAACAATAAATAACACCAGGGCGACAAACGACAGGCTTTGGAGACTCTGTGAATAATGCATTTCCTCGTTTCGACTCAGGACTTTGGGTAAGTTGGTTGTCGAGGTTAAAGAAGTTCTCTTCCTCGTCGCTAGATGGCACCGCTGGTGCTCAATCCTGTTGTAGCTAGCCGATGGAGTACGATATCTAGCCCGTTACGGCGCTGCTTGCTAAGCGTAGCCTCGTAGGATGGCGCGTCGTGTCCTCGAATCGTGGAGGGCGTCTCGCGATGACACTTTGAAGGTAGAGTTAACTTCGCTGCAGTCCACGAGATAGAGCCTCGTGGTTCTTCGAAGTTGGGAATAATTCAGTCACAGGTTGAAGGCAGCTTCTTGAACATAGAATTATTTCGACGTTTGTATGATGGTAATAATTCAGTCACAGGTTGTTAGACATAGAATTATTTCGCAGAGCTGAGTTTCGACATAGAATTATTTCGCAGAGCTGAGTTTCATGGAATTATTTCGCAGAGCTGGGTTTCTGGTTTGAGGTTATACCGGTCTCGATGTTCACTCGGCCAGAAATTCCGTCGTACTGATCTGACCGTGGTTCTGTTGCTATAAGCTAAACTTTGACAACTAACGACGTTGGCGACGTAACACTGAATCGAGGTTCGTCTATTAAGGTTCTCTCGAAGGTTCTTAATAAACTGACCCGAGTTCTCGAATTTTCTTAACAAATAGCCGACATACGTACGCTTAGTGGTGCGCGCGGTTCGGAGTCTTCTAATGTGTACTGTGTAGGGACTCTTTTCGTCGTATGTAGAGACTCTGCGGTGTATCTCGCCGGTCTTGGACCTTGAGTATCTGATACTTCGTCATGACGACGGCGTAAACAGTATGGCGCTATTTGGTTTGGCGTGGCAATATGCATCTTTTTATGTGTTAGATACATGAGGGAGTTCATCATATACGTATTTAAGGTACGTGTTTCGTTGTATATGTAGAAAGGTGCTTCTACAGTTTCTTAACCAATTGTTTGATGAAATCGTTTTACTTTTATCATAAAATAAATCGTGATAAATTGCTAACTTTTCGGTATAATTTTCTAATGTAATAATCCTAAAAATGTAAGATTTGATTGAATTGACTGAATAACAGTGTGATCGAATTGCGAATTATGGAATGTATTTCTGCTTGAGCTGTTTCCAATCATGTGTACAAGTAGCGGATTACTGAGGAGTACGTTGAAACTAAACAGTGGGCCAATCAAGGACGCTGTACATTTTTTTCTCAAAACTCCCTACTGCACACCGGTCATCTACTCATTACAATCTTCACTATTATTGTTATCGAGGAACTTCATTAAAAAATAATTGACTAGTATAACAGATGCCCAATTCAAAAGTTCTTTTTAACATACGATTCGTGTTAATCGAATCTAAAGAGAGAGAATTCACCTGTCAAAACATTTAAATATTAAAATTTACCGTTCAGATGTCTCAAGAAGTACGATTTCCTCTCTTAAATAACGTTTAAGTTTCAACTCCTCAACGGCACAGGATTTATTATTCAAATCAACATAAATTTTTCATAGCACTCGATCTTCGCATTCTGAACCGATCTAGTGGCGTCTAGACGAGCCAAGTTTGACAAATAAGATTGATTGTGTGTAGATGAATCTAACGTCAAGCATACTTGACAATCTAAGTAAAAATTCTTCATATCAACTTAGCCTGAATAATACGTTTGGTCGAGAGTGAGCAGCTTAAGTGAAGGGAACACATTTCAAGTTTATTTTTTTACATACACTGCATATCACTCTAAGTTCCATTTTATTATTACTATAGGTGCAATTTAGACCTGCATGGAGATGAGCCATGTCATAAAAATGAAGGAAGCATTTATGTTTTTGTAAAATGTGGTTTACTATTTTGGTAAAATAGCAAGGGATATGCGAGACAAAGAAGACACTGTCAGAGTACGGCTGTATTCTTTTATTATCATTATCATTCTTTTATTAGATAAATTTTGAGCTTCAAAAAATAATCCTAATACTTGCTAAAGTAACATTGGGAGGAATATTATGGTCATTTTGCATGTTAATTTTTGTTACAGCTATGGGTGGCACTCAGAAAGCCTAATAGACTCACCGAGGACGAAACCGTTCTACTTTCCCCGTACCACATCTTACGAGACTCTCCATTTTATGCAAATGAAAAATCTATTATTATATAATAAGGTTTCATCAAAAAAATGAAAACACATTGTACTCAATTAGAATTATATATGAGTAACGAAACAAGTTATGATTTAATTTCCAGGCTATTTATTTGGGTATATTGACGACCGCAAATAAAATATTCAAAATAATTATTTATATTTATTCTATTAATTTATTTCTATTCTAGACGGAACAAAAGTAAAATAATATACACGTAGAACAAGTTTTTATATAAAAAGTACAGTTCAAAAAAGTAAAATATAACTTTCTGTAAAACTGAACATTAAAAAAAACTACAAAAAAGTCACTTCTCATAGGTGCAAGTACTTAGAAGATACATACACGTTGATATTTTTAAAATGTGAAGTACAAATATTTAAAAGCTTGAGGCTTTTTTAAAATAATTTTTATAGAAGTCTTAGTACTTACGTCTCAAGCTTTTAAAATGACACCTTTCACCACGACACTGAAATTGTCTCAGATAAGTGATTTCCGAAAATTCCTACATATTTTTCTCTTCCCCAGATCTGTTGGGGTGCATGGAGCTAATCGTGAGTTTAAGCTTCACCAGGAGAATCACTTTTTACTTTAGTGAATCCGGAAAACTAATATATCAATACAAATATGACACTATATAGTGACTCCAACAATGATGTATTCAACTCCAATTTCGGTCGTCTTCAATTTTTTCTACTTGTCATACCTTTCCCAACCCGTACCCCAGAGGTGTCATATTTCCCATTAAAATTGAGAATTACACGTTGCCTGGATATCACTATATCAGTTCAACGGAAAACCCATCACTCATGTAATTTTCGATAACTTCTACATTTCATTCCCTTTTCAAGCCGTGCTTGGGGTGTATGAATCATGAACTTAGGCGTCCTCTGGAATATCACTACTAGTTTCATAAGCTCCGAAAACTGATTTTGTTGTGTCCCGCCAGGGAACGAAACAACAAGTACAAGTTAAAACTCAACAAATGGAGTAATTGTTACAAGTGAACAATCTTGTCCGAGCCAAGCGGACTACAGAAAGTACCAAAAGCGTAGCCGTGTCGTCTTCCAAAAGTTCTAGCAGTCCAGTATTTCAGTGTTCAGTGAGAGAGATCCAATGTCGATAGCAGCGTTGTCGTCGTCGTTGAAAGGTTGTAGATCGTGGTAACTTCGTAACTAGCTCAGCTCACTCCGCTTCTCTCTTCATCTGTTGTACCTTGCCGCTGCCCTTATACATCCAACGCCCTGGAGGTGGTGGTGGCGACGATCGGCGGCCGGATGGCGGCGGTGGCGGTGGCCTGCGCAGAGAGTCCTCTGCGCAGGTCGTTTGGTGGGGAAGGAGGGGCTCTTCCCCTGCTAGCTCTCGCTTGAGCACGACGTTGGCCGGGGCAGCCCGAGTTGCCCCGATCGTTGCCGCGACGGCGGCAAATACAGTTTTGTGGTACGCATACCACAGATTTCAACACGAATATAGATAAGTTTCCGATTATTTTTATTTTATCCTTCTCACCACCTACTCAAAGAGTGTATATTCCTCATGGTGGTGATTGTGGACTTAAGTTGCCTTGGGAGTGCCACTCTTCTTTTCAGCGGTCTCATAAGTAAATTATTCAATGCCAATATCAATCGTTCTATATTATTTTTACTTCTCACCGTATTCCCACCCCCTAGCCCACTGGTGTTAAGGACATATCTCCCATTTGGACTTATTGTGAACAGCTTTATCCATCGAAACGGTACCAAAAACCATTCTTTCCAATCTAATATCGTTTTCTTTCCTTTATTTTTACGTATAACCCCCTTCTTCCTCGTCCCTAGGGCTACCAGGGTTGTCTTATCCCCAAAGTGTTTGTTGTTTGATAGTCAGTCATCCGTGTATCAAGTTTGGTTGAAATTACTCAAGGCACGTGGAGTTATGATGGGATATTACTTTTCACCCCCTTAGTTTTCGTAATCTGGTGCAAGAATCATCTATTGTCATGCAAATCACACATATCTGTAAAATTTCAATTCGATTGGAAACTTCGGCGTGACCGAAATATTAATTACCAATTTTGAAAAGGACAACGTAAAAACATATATACCTCCTTTTCATCCTTATAGATAGAATTTCATAAATTGGTACGATTATTAACAATTGGTATGCAAACCATTCACATCTGTAAACTTTCAGCTCGATCAGAAACATGGAAGTGTCTAAAAATTCACTTACCAATTTTGTGACGGAAGGACAGCATACACACTTACGAACGATGCCTTGTAAAAGTGAAACCTTGTAAAAACGAGGAAATAGCCTAAAGATCAAATGGAAGTCGAGGAGCCAATACCAGTTTAGATATTGCTGAATCTCCCTCTGACCCTAGGCACACAGGCACTATGCTGTGCGCAGCAGTTGTACTCAAGGCACAATTGTTTGACAACTTTTAATAAGCTGACTTCTAAAATACACAAAGTACGTCGTATAGTGAATCAGTATGAGACAAGGGTAACAGAATGTATGAAAGGTTATTTTTCAATCTTTAATTGCAGTTTTCCAAAACTTTTATATCTTTGCATAGCACGTTTACACTGACAAATTATTCTTACTTCTGAAAGAGTATTCATATGAGGTAGCGGATCAGAGAAAAATTCTTTAATTGTTCTTATAACAAACGTTCAAGAAAATACCGTGCATGATGTATCTTACTTATATATAGTGCAACCGTCCAGTGGCGCAGTCACGGGGATGCGATGTGACCCGCACTGGGTGACACGCCCGAGAGGTAATGATTTTTTCGATTTTATTTTATTTCACAATAGTACGCTGTTAATTTGTAATCAAACTACTTACTTTTGTGTATCAGTTCAATAGGGTAAATTTTTTTTCTCCGTGTTAAGGTAGTTTATTAACTGATTTATCGAATTTAATTAAATACACAACTATGACAATAGAGGAGAATAAGGTATCGTTACGGGTGCGTATTGGATGCTGGAGGGTGTTAAAAATAGTAATTTTTGCGTGACATAATTTAGGGACGGCCACTAATCCAAAAAACACCGTTACGTACTATACAGACTTAAAATAATTGTGTCGAAATTTCGCTATCGAAAAATTTTACTCTCACATAACTGAAAAAGTGAAAGAGGACAACTAAGGAAAGGAGGACGGTATTGTTTTTGGTCCGGGAAGAAGGGATGATTTAAAGAAAACAATCGAGTAAACACATTGTTTTTATTCTTTTTTGTTGCATTTTTTGAGATCATACTTGAATATACTCCAAAATATTTGAGATCACGTAGAAAAATAGTGTGGTATGTACAATTCATTAGAGGAAGGACTAGATACATCGAAGAGGTTCTAACAGGCGAAATTACATTTAGATGCTAAAAAGATGCATTAATTTATAATGCGTCTTGGAGTGTGAAGTTTTTACGCTAGATTAGCTCACCCACTGGGTCTTATAAAATGTTTCAAGAAATTTATAACTATATTAAATTTGCGCAAAAAAAGACGTCTTGATTCAAATTATTTCTCAGCTCTCTAGAAAAAGCACAATTTTTGGCGATCGTCAGATCCTTGTTTTGCATGCTGGAGTGTATCTACTTTTTAAGATAAATTGGTATTACAATCCAAGATACAAAATTCTTGTTTCCACAGAATTGAAGTTTGATCCATATATGTGGAAGACTAGTTTACTCATTGTTCTATAATTCATTCAATATGGGGAAATTTTAGAATATGTGTACGTCAGATAACACAATATTATTGATTGGTTATTAAGGACACAAGTTTTTGTCTCGACGATTACATTTGTGTAACCAGGCAATACTCATTTTAGCAAGAACTCTTGGTTTCAGCAATGGGGGGCAAGCAACAAAGAGAAGACACAGACGGTGAAAAGAAAATACAAAAAATCAGTCTTAATTTTAACAGAAAACACGACTTGAATAAATATATTTATAATCTGTTAATAAAATAAAACATAGCCAAATTCGAGTGTATCTAGTCCTAAAGACCGCATACAAAAATTTCCAACAATTAAAGGAAGAATTCGTTGTGGTTTTATATATAACATGTATATTATAATTACAATTTAGAAAGTAAATTTACAGAATATTAAGATGACTTGTAATAGCATATAGGTACCTGGAAGGAGCATTGTTTCTTTTGGTTAAGTACATAAACTTTGGTATAAAAGCAAACGTGAATAGTAAGGCTCCTGGAGGAAAATAATGTGCGAGTGGGAAAGGAACACAAATTAAAACATACTTCTATTTATAATACATACGAGGCAAATATGTCTACACCTCCGAAAATTATAGCTATAAATCGGAATTGGAATGGAACCTTTTGGTAGAACATGTCCGTTGCAATATTAACTGTCATTGAAAATTTGTAAACAATTTAGAAATTAAGGCAACATTTATGATAATGAAACATGATGGTTCAGTCAATTTCTCTAATATCAGTTTACATTGCCTTGGCAATGAGAAGTCACATTTGATTCATCGCAACATCAGAATGCGGCATTTTACTAGCATATTTTGGATGCAATACATTTTGGGAGTCAACTTGCTCGAATGTCAGCAGCATCCTGCCCTCAACTTGTGCTTGGTAATTTCTACCAAATGTAACATTTATTCGAACATTTTGAATCCCTCCACCGTGAACCAGCACGTTTCCATAACACCTCCATGTCCATTAAATACAAATAAATAAAAATTGGACTAGCACAATTTCGTAAGAATCCACCAATACACGAGCGAATAGTCACTGCCACATATGGAAGAGCTTCTTCTCTTATTTTCATTCCGTCCCATTTTGCAGTTTTAGAACAACGCGGTAAATGTGAAGACGAAGCGACGTTTAGTGACTCTTGTCGATGTCTTGATGAGGAAGATTTCGTAGGTAATCAATCAATCAATCAATCACTCGTTGGGCGATGGACATGCGTTCAATAAGCGAGTTCTGCGCCCCAAGGTCTGTACGGCGTTCTCTGCGACGAAGCGNCTCTTATACACATCCAGCGTATGCTCCACCTTGCTGCAGGTGATGATGGCTGAGGCCAGGCCCTGCAGGGAACGCGTTCAAGTTCATGTGATATTGCGCCGAGGGATACGCCGGCGACGCCAGAGGAGTCAGCGACGCAGCTTGTCCTTGTCGACTCTGCGCTTGGCTGTGTTGCGACGGTGCCGAAGTACTCGCCACGGAGGCTGGCGGCGTCGCGTTGCTGCATTGAGACGCCGAAGCCGCGTCGAAGGCAGGTGGCAGTGGCGGCGGAGGAGGCGGATGCAGGCCGGAGGTGTCGCCCGCCCCCGACGGAGGCGCTTGAGGATGCAGACCTCCCGCGGCGGGCGACGGCGCGTGGAAAGGCTGGGACGTGGCGGCGGCTGCGGCGGCGGCGGCGGCCGCGGCGCCCGGCGGCGGAGGCGCTCCGGACGGCACGCCGTAGCTGCCCCAAGGCGTCGCCGCCGCCGCCGTCGCTTGCTTCGTCGCGAGTTCACGTTGCGCCGCGAAGCATTGCAAGTGCGACATGAGACGCAATCGCAAAGGATCTTGGATGTCCATGCCTTCCACAGTCACCAGATAACGCGCTACTTCAGCGGCGCACTCACGGAAGCCGATGTTATGGTAGTCCATGGCGAACTTATGAGGGTCATACGCCAATGCATCCATACCTGGAAGATCACAAGAAAGAAACAAATTAGATTCATCTGCTTCAATATTTATTACACAGTAATGTGATTTTCGTTGCCACAATATCAACTTACTCTTCAGTTCTTAACTTTTTTTAGGAATAAACGATTTAAAAAAATACATCTCGCTTTACAACCATCTTTATTTTATCATTGAAAACACAGTTAACCAAGCACCTAAGTATGTCCTTCTCAATAAGTAGTGAAGGATAATCTTCTGAAAATTAAAAATGGTAATAATATTCCAAATATTCTATTTTACATATATAACGGGTTGAATTTCAAGAATTTTGACATCAAGAGATAAATGATTTCGTTAAGTGGCTAAGTGGAAAATATTTTTACTAGAGACATAACTTTGTTGCTGGTATCAGTAAAATATTGGCCTGACTTTCATCTTTTTTCTAATATGGAGGTACTACAAGTAAATGAAGGAAACTACACTGGAGCAATTTCTGTTTCATATTTCCTATAAGAATGAACAAAGGGACACTGAGTATTTATGGTACTATTAAGTAAATTATCTGAAACTTAGCTATTATAATCAATGATTTATTACATCATATATCAACTCCAATTAGTGGTAGTTATGTGTACCGCATGAATACAGCTTTGTATCAGCAAAGAGAAAAACAATTGAGTATCCAAGGACAAAAAACTGCGTACGACCCGCATTACATAGAATATGCTCACACAAACATAAGAATGTTATTCTTTAAGATCTGAATCAGCGAAATAGTGACCGTATCCTATAAAAAATGAGATAGTTCACACATCGTCCTGTTGCGAAACAGTGCATTCAAGTCAGCTTGTTTCACAACGGCTATCAATTCAGACCACAGCCATTGCGTAACCTTATTTTTATGGGTTACAAGTGATCCGCGTCAGCTCTTGAGTTATATACGATTCGCTGTCACATTGTTCATCATGGCCGACGGAAAGTGAAGAAATATATTCCATATCGGTCTTATCTCATATTTTCAAGTATTTCTATCGTTTCGTGCATTACATGATTACGAAGAATGCGAAATTAAACGTATGTTATTAAAATTGAAGGCATTTTTAATTATCGCAAATTGACATAAATATTAACTGAGAAAACTGACAACAATTTTGACAACAATTAAAAAATAAAAAAAAACAGGGAAGGAGTGAAAAGTAAAAGAACATAATATTTATGCTAGTGTGAGTAATATTAATATGTTGTCCTAACAAAAGAAATAAATGTCCTATATCTTTGCTTCATGACTAATATTTACAGAAGGTATTCACATTTCATAGCGAATAATCAAGTTTATTCTTGAAGTTGATTTTCCCCACAAATAAAATTTCATGAATGAGAGCACATCTCAGATTTATTATAGGACAAACGAATTGTTGTAAAATACATTTTAGATATATTCACAAGCGTACAATTTACTATTTATAATTACAATATACACCTGAAACCTGCGTTGTGTATTTAAAAACTTGGGAACACGGTCAAACTGATCTATATCTACTTTTCAAACTTGAATTGCGTACAGCTCTTTACAATTATGAGACCACACATCTACTACAGCGGACACTTAAAATTGGCGCGTAAGAGTAGCTCTGATCACAATATCACCTTTTCTGAGTGGTTGGAGAAGGGGGGGGGAGAGGCGCCGCCGTCTATTTTCAATTCATGGTCCATTATCGAATTTCCGGTTGAGTGCCGCTATTACCACACCATTCGCAGCCCGTAAATTACCGTGCGCAAGGACTTCGTAGAGACTGTCCAATGTCATGCCGACTCGAGTATATTGACTCTTCAGTTTTTCTACTGTTTTGAGTGCATACTTAGAATCTCCGACACTGTATCCTTAATTGTTCAGACGAATCAGAGCAAAAGCTGCATTATTTTTTATTGTTTTTGAAATGAAATATTTGGTAATTTGGAAAAATAAAAGTTGGAAAGAAATTCCTATATTACAAAAAATAAATTAATCATGCTATTTTTAAGAACATGAGTACGGATTTTGTATGTAATTGTCGATGAATAGCACTAAAGTAAATAATATGGAATAAATATCAAATCAGTTTCTTCTGCAAATGGCTTTGTTCAATACTAACTTCTGAAATGCTATTGAATTTTTCCGGAAGTTAAGAATATACAAGTAATACTGAAGGAGAAAAGGAGCGGGATTAGACAATATAGATAACACCTACATTCAAGAAGGAGGCCTAAAAATTTACAACAAATAACGACGAAAAAATTATGAAAAAATATCGAATATTTCTCTTCATTATTATACTATGATCTATTTTATACTATTGAGCACGTTGAAATTAATCTTTCGTTTCTTGAAAATATAAAAATTAACCTATTTTAGGTCTATACGCTTCGGGATATTAAGTAAGCTTTTTCTCTAAATAAGGACGTCAAAACACGGAGTGCATTTGGAGTTTTAGAAAAGCTCTCGAAATATTAACTCATCGCTTTCAAACAATGTATCGTCTTCAAAATTGTCTAATTAGCTGCAGAAGCTTTCTTCTCTCCTTATCATTCAAGTCTTGGTATTTATACGTGGACAAACACGATGTTGAACGAAACGTCATGGACATTAAACCAGTAGAATAAATACAGTTGATTGGATTTTTACTGTATTCTCTTGATTTTTTTCCGAATGTTTTCCGGGGTAAACCTATTTGCTCTGTCAATCAACTAGTCCTATCCGTAGATGTCAATGCTCATAGTAAGCCACCAATCCATTTAGAACCGTCACAGCTCTATGAAGGGAAGATAATGCCCTTATCAAAAAGTACAGTAGGGAGAGCAGAGGATTTATCTGAGGATTTTTGGGGAGCGAGTGGCAGCATTGTGGCGTGGGAAAGCGAAGGGAGAACCTGTGGCTCGGAGACAGAAAGAGAGCCTGAGGCCAAGCAGACGGAGGCAGCTGCCAGAGCACCGCCTTCCTCGCCACTGCAAGAACCCTTTGCCTCCATTTCTCCTCTGCGAACTGAAGCTACTCCGACCGACTTCGCGAGAGAAAGAGCGAGGGGGGAGGGAGCGAGGGAAAGAGCAGAAGGGTTTGAAGAGAATAGAGAAGAGACGAGAGGAAGGAGGAGGAGGAAGTTGAACTAGAGTGGGTTCCGTTCGAGCAGCAAGGGGGGTCCCACCGACTTGACACATCTGCCTGCTGAGGAGCGGTGGCTTTTTCGTAAACAAGAGGGTAATGAAGGCGGTGTCACAAGAGGTGATGTACTTGGTGGTGGTTACGGAAACAATGGTAAAGCGCTTTAGAAGACGGAGGTATTTCGTTTTAACTTACGTTCACCCACGAGAAAACCAATACAGTAAAATTGAATGTCTGTCTAAAAATCATATATAACTTATATACGTATTCTTCGGTAACGTGAGTGGACCCATTCATATATTGCTTTCCAGGTGAGCGCTGTCCTGCCAATGTATTGCTGTTAAATGCTATTATAATACGTTTCCATCGTCACTGGAAATTGCTGAGAATAGTACTCGAAAAAAGGCACTGCGTCCTACCCATGGCTCAGTGGTAGTGTTGTCGCTCATCAGTAAGTCATCCCCGGTTCGATTCCCGATGGGACCAGAAAATTTGTAGCTTTTCACGTTAATGTCCCAGTTTATATAGCTGTGACTACTGAAAAGCAAACCTTTCTTCCTCTGTCCAGCTCCTCCTAGTATCAATAACTCTAACTATTGCTAACCACTTCTACTAACCCTTCTACGTGGACCAAGTTGTTGGTAAATCCAGATAACCGACCCACCTACTATCAATAGCCAACTCCTACCTCCTATCTCTGCATGTAGATAAGCTTCAATAGCACGCTACATTTCTCATTTACAAATACAACAATCTGGGCGTATAAGGGCATTATCCAACGACAGTTGGCGACGCTTACGAGATTTTTCAAGAAACCGAGAATTATGTGCTATTTAAGTTATGAATGATTTAATTTTTATTATAGTAGTTATTAGCCAATTGTTGATTTTTTGTGATGTAGGTGAATATTTTTCATTTGTGTATAATCATCTTCTGTAATAACATTTACTTATATTATCTCACGTTTGTATAGATAAATCATTTGTACGCAATACTGCAATTTGATACATTTAAACACGGGGTGAGTGAGTTATTCACAGGTTCAACTCGTTCCAATTAACGCGGGATTTCGTGAAAAAATATTATTGTACAAAATTTCTGTTGCAGTAACAAAAGTGGTAACTTTTATTCAAAATCTGGTGTTTTATCAATATTTCGATATAAATCTCCAGAATAACTAATCTTATTAAACAAACTTCAAAAATGAATAGCACAATACTAATACATTTAAAACGAAAAGAATGTCTAAAAATAAGTTTTTGAGAAGTGGACTCATTACAGAAGATTTAACATGCAATGCAATCTCCGCTAGACGATAGGGGAACGGGGAAGGGTCCATTGAAAAGTCTTCCGCTCTTGTGTTTCGCAATGTGGCCACATCACACCACCCCTCGATGCAGCAATCGCATGGCTCAAACACAGAGGGGTAGCTTTGCTGCAAGAAGCAGGATTCAACTGGTTTTCATAGAAGAGACTGCAAGGACATGAGACATCACGCAGGGCTCACACTTGATCAGCCACATGGTTATTATTCTTATTATTATACACGGTCTAATTGGAAGATCTTCTTAAGACCAATGCGGAAGGAAAAAGAAAAAAAATCCTGGTAAATATTTTACTTTACAATTTAAAAACAAACTATAAACATTGTAGTTTCAAGAGATTCTTATCTGGAATGTACAAGTGTAACAAATGCGACCTATTTCTCTGGCCAAGAATGAATCATGTAGTTGGTCTTTAGAGCGCAAAAAGCTTAATCGTTAACTTTTGATCAAACTATGTCTCTGTAGCAAATGATTTGGGAAGCCAAAACTAGTTGAAAAACTAAGAATAATATGAAAATACCTTTCGGACGGAAATTCTTTAAGACATAAATAAAATCGAAATTATATGGTAATATTAAAAAGTATTCTAAAATTTATAACCGTAGTTGGTTTTTAAATTTTTGTAAAATTAAAGGAAACTTTCCAACAATTAAGTGCTCTCTATAAATTAAATCCTGAAGTGAATTCAGATCCTTACGTTATCATTAGGGGTATTTGTAAAATGGCAATTTGATATAACAAAATGTAATTCAATATGCTGTACATGGGTAAGACGTAATTCATATAATTTGAAACATTGCGAATATTTCTTCAATGTAACAGTTGCCAATATTTTTTCTATAGTAAGAAAATAATAAATTTTCCTAAAAAATGCGTATATTCGTATGAAGGTCATCATTGAGTTGAATCCATGTCTGTAATTCCATCATTCGTTACATGCTATTTCTTTTGAAACAAGGGTGAAAAAAAGTAAAAATTGAAATAAAAACAGTACTTGTCGATTAATGAGGTAAAATGCATATAAGAAGCCTAATATTTCATATTCACTTGCTATGGAAGTAACTATTACATTTGTTTCGAGCGGAAACAGTTGAGCACGTGAATGGAGTATGTGCGGCGTGTGACGTAGCTATAAGGCAACATGCGTCCTTATAGACACGTTAACACTTGTCGGTATGGCGCTATCCTTCTTCATGAAGCAAATAACACGAAAATTATCTTATAATATTTTACCCATTTCAAATATGATTCTTATACTTTTCACCCTTTCCAACTGGAACATATAAATTGCAACACGATATCTTCCACAAATTCCTGTACAGAAATTAAAATTCACTATTTTAGCAGTTGGTACGCATCTATGGACGATTTAAAGGAAATAATTGAATTAATTTTGACACTGAATCAGTTCCGTCATCAAAACATAGTAAATGCTTTTTTTTTTTTGGATGGGGCTTTAAGGACTCGTCAACAACAAGGTCATTAGAGCTCAATATATATACATAGGAAATACTGTCGAATATTAATCTCGAAAAATGGAATAAAAAGTTTTTTTTCTTTCTTGTCGATCTACATAAAATTAATTTTATAAAATTAAGTTAGAATGCTTACTTAAGATGACAAATTCTGGTCGTTGTAACTGATAAGAAACTATATTTTTTGTAGAAAAGGTCGAGGAGTATATTAGACTGCAGTTCCTGCTGTCCTCCTCGAGTTAATAATGAAACTTTATATGATGAAGGAATGGTTCAGCAAGAAGGCGTTTGGAAACAGACAACAATCCTCCTTTTGTGTGGAGGTACAATGCGACGGAAAACACGCGATGCCATCGACACGAAAGTTCGTCAAGGAATTACGAAGGTGACAGTCTGCTGGGATCGGCAGGTGACACGTTACTGTATAACTATACCATAATTGAATGGAACATGCTTACAAATTCACAAGTGCATACAAGTTTACACTGGTCAGAGCGAGGTAAAAACAGGGTCTGCTTATTACATAAATAATCATTCTTCCTGTGTTTCACATTTAATATATACTAAAACTACAATCGTCAATAACAAAGGATGAAGAATGAGTTTTTAATTGCGTAGGTATCAACGGTTAAAAAAAAATTTCCATTACCATTTCAGCATACACTAAATTAGGAAAATGATCATTTGGTAGATTTAAAATGCTATTAATTCCGAGAACACGATATTTCGTCAACCGATGGCTGATTTTCTTTGATGTTTGTGAATGGTCAATGTTTCATATATTGCACTTCCGTTCGATTAAAAAAGTTCATACTTGTTCAGGTTAATACAAGAGACACCAATTAGGCATTTATTGATGCAACGAGATTAACTAGAACAAAACACACATAGCTTTTAATATGAGATATACAACGATAAAAAAAATCAGTTCGTTAAGTTTCCTCCTCAGGTATTGAACATGAATGAAAGGAGGAATGAGTCACTAAATGAGACACGAGCATCACACATTTCAGTGATCCGACCGACACTCGCTGAGACATCTCTGCAGCGGTAATGGTTTCTGCTGCGAAGACATTAATGGTGGAATGAGTAAGGGTGGAGGGGTAGGAAGGGGCGAGAGGCGGTGGGGGCGGAAGCGTTAGTCGGAGGGAGTCCACGTTCTCACGCGCACTCCGTCCGCTTTGTCAAAGCGACTCCGACTCCCGTCCGACACGCGAGGAGATGGAGCCAAAGAGAAAGGGAATGATAGAGATGGCACTGGGTTCACTCGTTTGCACTGGCGTGCACACGGGGATGGTAGCCATCTTCCAGAATAAACGCACACCAAACACCAAATAGACGAGGTTTAGGAAATTAAACAAAAAATAATCAAAGTATCTGTATCGAAATTTATTTTATTAATTGTTTCTTCGTGTTTTCTCAACGTAGCTCACCAGCGAGGAGAAACCTATTCAACGCAATCGAGTGCATAATTATACACAGAATCCCCATCAATTCGACTTGTGCTGAAAAAGTTTAGCTCTATGGGAGTTTTTCCTAGTTTGAATGTCTATTTGACTAAGCTAGAACTGTCTCCACGTGACTATTACCAATCGAATGGTATAAAAGAGATACAAATGAAGGGTAAAAACTCAAAATATTTTCAAGTCATCTTGACACCTGTCGAGGTTAGTTCATTTGAATTACACGTGATTCTGTACTTAACGAAATATTCTTCAGCAGATGAACTACTATGTATCTAATGTTTATTCTTTCTGAAGTCGTATCGATTAACAGCAATATTAAGTGATAGAACCAAAAACCAATTTCAAAAAAATAAAGGGGCCGAAAATACAACACGAACTTGGTAGTGTGATATAACGGAAGGAAGCAAAACGGCAGGAAGGAAGTGAGATGCTGCCATCTCGCTGCTTCTGTGAACCGTCTCGTTGCAGCGCTCCTACGGAACCGCTCGCGTTCCGCTCTTCAAATTGTTTTATTGAGGATGTTGCAGAGCATGGGAGAAAAGCGGAAAGAACATTGGCGGCATATTTGCTCCCGCTCGAGGTGACACCAGTGCCCGGTGGGATACTCAAATAGTCGCTCAACGGAAAACGTTTCAAAAAAGAACTTTAAAACTTCGTGTTTAAGCTTTTATTACCAGAAATTTATTAATTGGGTCGTATTTCCGTAAAACGACTTTCGATCAAATCAAACAAACCCCACACAGGTACATGAAAGCAACCCGCAAAGCAGTTACTACGCTTTTCTACACATTTTCAGGTTTCGACATCCCAAGAATTGAGTGAATCGATTTTTTTTTGTCGCAAATAGAAAGGTATGGACGCTATTTACAACGCAATCAACTTGATGAAAGATGTGTGTACATAATTTTATCCAAACGATGCAGATATTGCTATACTTAAAATCAATTTGAGGAGGAAACGAGATCTATTTGCCATATGATTTCAAATTCAAACATCTCTTCTAATAAAATCACAGAGAAATTATATATATTAAGGTTAATGCATTTAATTAAATTAGGCTAAAAATAAATTTTAATTCTTTATAATGTTTGCCATAAAATGTAGTTCCCACGAACTCTTTCGCGACTCAACAATTGAATTCTTTTCATTGATCTTAGTTGAAAATATATCACTCAGTTTACAATCTTTTTCAGATCTGGATGGTTACATAAACACAGAAAATACAACAATCAAGACATAAGACAAAAAGTAAAAGATTGAGGAAATTCATTAAGCACCTCCTATGGACACTACAGCTGTATTATGTTATCGTGTATAATTAGAGTAATATTACATATATCTTACTCCATCTCATCGCAATAATTAATTCAACTTTATTCCACAGATAAACGATGTTTGAAAACATACTTCTGTACAAGAATTTTCAACAGCAATGTCAAATTCATACCCTCACTCACGTTTCTTGTAATGTATTTCAAAACATCAGTTAAAAATCCTTATATTAGCTGAAATGTTTTAAACTCGCAGCATTCAAATATAACATACTACGATTTTCCTACTCCACTGTCTAAATACGGCTTCCATTAATACAGTCAGAGTGAATGTGATGAAAACACGGTCAAGGAATCCATAATAAATAAATGGGATTAAAAAATTAGATATCTTCAAAAACATTATGCTTCATCACCGATAATGCTGTTCCAAATTTCTACTACGTAATACGTACATTTTCTTGATTTTACCACATCGTTCCTTCACGGAAGAATTTGCTTCTTACGTACTCACTGGCTTAATTCAACCAGCGTCCAGAGCAGAATTCCAGGTCAGGTCTCTTTCACGTAATTTCACTAAGTTTAATAACTAGATAATTCCATACAAAAAAAGTATATGTGTCAGGATATAAGTTGAATAACTTTTAATTTATTTACTTATTAATATTAGATTTGTTTCTCGGAATCGAGATAAACATCTATAGATAATTTCCCAAAACTATCACTTCTCTTCTTTCAGTGGAATATTCTAAAACATCTCAGACCGAAATAACAATAAAAATTACTCGAACTTTTCCTATTTTCTTGGTGAAGAACTTGAACTTGAGTCACATTGTCTAAATCTATTGTTCCAGTCACGTAAGGAATCTTGTCCCTGGGAGTGAGTATGTGCAGTCAGTGTTGGGAATATCTCCAACCAAACCTGTACTTCTAAAATCATGTAACGTTCATGAAACATGTTCGAAACTTGCTACCATATTGTACATCTTAAAATTCTATATTGCAGGTAGATAAGAAACGCGTTTTTCCCTTTTTAGGCGAGGAAGAAAGCGAATGATGCAGTAATAGTTTCTGACACGTCGACGACTTCTTGAATGACCAACGATACTCTACATTAAGGTGTTTCGTTCTCATCGTAACTCAATTGTCGGGACGTTAGATTGCCATTATCCTTATGATTCTACCATTTGACGTTTTTCAACTTCTTGACGTTCATGTGCGCCAAACGTCAAGGCGATGGTGTCATTAGCTCCAACAGACGAAAATGGTCGGAGATTTCTGCTCTTACATGACTCGTAGAGAATGAAGTAGCACGAAACATGCCAACCCATCCATTATGCATACCAGCCAACGTCGCCTTGTTAACCTCATGTATTACCTATTTTATTTTTCTTAGTTATGTTTTGTATCTATCTGATCAAATTTCTCAGTCACTAGTAAGAGTATATGGAGTAGTAAGAGTTTCAACACTAATTATGATAAAAACTAAAATAATATTATTATTTTTCTACTATGACTGTTCAACATACTAATCCTTTTCCGCCACGTATTACATCGCCATCGTTTGCAATCTCGTAGAACACGACGCAGATTATTGCAAGATTTCAATTTGTCAAATACTAATCAAATATATTGTAAAAACAGTCCATCTTCCATCGGAATCCGAATCATTCCATTTCGAACACTTCTTTTACCTTCCTCGTATCATTATTCCGTAATTCTTTTCTCTTTCTTTTTCCTCTGATATTATTTTCCCCGCGCTATCTCCTCTGAGCATTCCATTAAATCCTGTGAAGTGTCATTACCATATCTACATCATAGCGGTACTACCGATCGTCTTGTTGATCGTAGCCTCCGCGCCGCGTCGCCTACTCTTCTCCTCCCGTGACTCCCGCATCCAGACAGCCTCGCTGCCGCTTATGGAAGCGGGGTCGCGTGCGGGCGCGTGACGGAGCGCGCGCTGCCACTCTCTTTGCGTTCCCACGCACTTCGCCCGTCCGCCCACCGCCGCTCCCGCTCCCGTCACCGTCACCGTCGCTGCCGCGGCCCCCGCTACGGCGCCTCCGTCACAGATGCAGCTACTGCGAGAAGGGCGCCACCCACGTTTTCCTTCCGGTCTTCCACTGAACTCAAGTACGTCGTTCATGTCCAGATGACACACATTTAAAACACTTCGCTGGACTCTTTGGAGTTATATTGATTAATGTTATAGTCACAAATGTGTCCTGTGAACACGATAACACAAAATTGTGAAATATTTTAAATATTGTGTTGGGATGAATAGAATTTATTTGTATTTCATTAATTTGTACAAACATTCTCGAATAATAATGAGAAAATACATCAAGTTACTATATGTAATTTATATATTTTCATCCTACGTTATTCACTTCACAGAATTATAATTTATATATGTTAAATCTTTTTTTTAATAAATTAATATCCACTACGATATGAAATTTTTATCTCAGGATTATTTTTAAGATAAGTCTTGTACACGATCTACCAGTAAGTCACCACACACACCCCGCAGTAAATATAGAATAGAATGACAGTCCAATTGAATGAAACTTTCCTTCAATTTCTTGAAAAGTAACATATTAATCAAATGATTACAAAGAAACTAAATTTTTATTCGAATAAATCAGACATGACTATTAACTCTTATACATAACTCCACAGTGTCATAACCTTTCACTCCCATTGTCGGTGCGACGTTCAGGGACAATATGACCGACCGCACCGAATTGATGTCAGATGTAGATCCTCGAGTTAACGTCATTCCTGGGTCTAGCGAAAACCCATGTACTATGAATAAAAATGCGATTTCGATGCCAACCTTTTATTATTCTCATTCCCTCACGCGCATATAGAGCACAAATCAATTCAAAATCGCGGTTTTGGATTCGTTCATGAGCATTTAGAAGCGCCTTCCATCCCTACAATGTATTTTTGTTTATGTGAGTTGTGAGAGGAGAAATGTAGGTTGTTCTCATCTTTTCAGTCTATATAATAATTCATAGGAGTAGCCATTTACATGGAAGACTTCAGAAACCACTCACTATGTGATAGATCCGTTGTTTGTTCAAATTCAAATTTCCAAAGGGCTTTATTTATACATAAATATTTACAATACATGGCTTAGGCCCCGTGCGCGTAAAGAAGTCCTAAAATGCGCTGTGGGTTGTGATACTGTATCCTAGTAAATGATTAAATTGCTTTCTTCTGTAAAAATATTTATCGATGATGTATCTTTTGTGATACAAATAAATGTAATTTTGAAAGTTGATCCAGCCACCATAGAACATTAATGTCCGGCAATTATTTGTTGACAAACCTAAGATTTGCATCACCCACGGACAAGTGAAAATTGCGATGGACCGGGACTCCAAACCGAGACCTCCTGTGTTGGCCGCAGGTGTGCCACCTCAGCACCACCCGCCTCGACTCCCGAAGCTCAGACAACATCCACCTGGCGTGTATGGGTTTTAAAAGCCGAGGTGGGTGGTGTTCGAGTCCCGGTACATCTCAATTTTCACTTGGCCGTAGACGATGCAAATGGCCCTCCCGAGTAGGTACTCTGATATTGTGAATTAAAATTTAAGTGTTATTACTGTTTTACGTTGCTACAGTGTTTCTAGCTTCTACGCAATTAGCTATAGAATATATTTATCATTTCTGGTTAATCATCTTTCATCATTCATGAGGCCACAATAGATGGATGACATGTGCTTTAGCGAAATGTATAATAAGATTTAATACATACTTATATCACATGAGCATTTTCTTTACAATTTATTTTTATCCCCCTTGTCTGTTGCGTGGATTACTTTTGAATATTATGCCATAATGAATGTCTCCACTCATCCAAGCATCAAAATAGTGCAAGAAATGGGGGCGCTAGTACCTGTATTTTTGCACTACTAGGATATACACAATGGAAAGGCGACAGCTTCTGGCTCGTTAGAAAATCCGTCTGCCTGACACATCGTTTCCGCTGGAGACCTCCCACGTTATGGGAGAGCTCCACTTCCTGTATCGTTTGACGGAAACCCTCACAGCTACAAAATATGGAAGGAAAGTGTCCCCAACTTCTGGAGCCCTACCGGTGGCGCAGGTAGTAGTGTTGTCGCTTCTCACCAAGTCATCCCGGGTTCGATTCCCGATTGTAGCTTTTCACATCAATGTTTCCCAGTTCATATAGCTGTGACTACTAAAAAGCCAACCTACCTTCCTCTATTCAGCTGCTCCTAGTATCAATAACTAACCACTTCTACTAACCCCTCCATGTGGGCCAAGTTGTTGGTAAACCCAGCTAAGCTGCCCACCTACTAACAATAGCCTTCCACTCAACTCCTAACTCCTATCGCTCCATGTAGATAAGCTTCAATAGCACGCTACATTTCCCATTTACAAATACAACAATGCAACTTCTGGAATTTTGTTGTGGAATGAAATCACGAGTTATGTTTAAACATTCAATTAGACCATCGTTTAAAGAACGTTATAAAATATATTATTTTTCTTAAATTAATGATTAATAAAATGCATAGATAGAAATAGACTAAATCAATTCCTTTTTCACACAAAGCACTTTTGTCGTTTAAGCAAGATTTACAGTGGCGAAACTCTTCCTCTCCATCCAGATCGATAGTCCACTGAAGGGCTTACTCTCATACCAGCTCAGAATCTGTGAGTGTTGCAGCAGCTGCAGACTAGTCTCTAGCATTCGCCAACTTAACACACCTGCATTACACTGAGGGAACTCCCCACAGCATGGAATCTTATAAATACGAGAGCAGAGCATTACTGTCGGGCTCGAATGTTATTGTGTCCAACCCTCAACCAGTCCTCGACACGGTATCTCCGATTCTTGGATGTTGTAACATCCATGCTATCCCCATAGCTATCGTTGCCAACAACCTTGCGAAGAATTATATTTACCACCTCCCAAAAATCCTTTCCGTTTATGCAAACCGTGCCTTTAATCGTCTCTTTCATCATTCCATCACAAATATTATAATCTTCATCCAATAGAAATACTCGACCATCATTTTCATAATCTGCATCTGTCCTTTCCATCATCACCTGTTGGCATGATGTACTCACACTCCTATCCTAATCGCCTTATGCGTGTCTTTGTGGCCACATTCTACGCACACAAAGGCTGACTGGCACGGAGCGGTTCGGTGCTTGCGGACAGAGATCTGCAATCGAGTCCCACTTGGGCAGCGAGACGCACACAACGAGGATGTAGAGCAGAGTGCGATGTTCCCAGGAATTGGACAAGATTATGTAAGCACCGTTGTAATACGTAGCAATAGCTTCTAATGCCATGCGTCGAAATATGTTAGACCGATTTCAAAGTGAAGAGATTTTCAGAATTATTGCTGGGATGTGTACATTCTCTTCGGCACTAAAAGATAATTTTATTAAAAGATTTGGAAAGAGTTAAATAAAAATAAATAAAGAAATACTTTTTTCTCATGGGAGCTTTACTGCATGACTTATGGAATATCAGTGGAATCGGCTTGAGCTAAAAGGGCTAGAAAGTGCACTGTCATAAAAATTCCAATGTGATTGCAGAGGGATTTCGTAACGAAGGACGAGAACTGTGAACCTTGAACCAAACTTAGTTCCATTTTAGTGATCACTTTTTTAAATTCAATCTCCCTAAAAATTTGATTTTTTTGTAAAAAAAACTAATAGCAAATTCAATTTTGTATGCAAGAAGAACTAGTAAGAATAAATAACTAATATCTTTATGCTACCCGGGATTAGTCTATTTAAAACAATATTACTATTGTATTTAATAAGAATAATTTATTATGCAAAATCAAAAAAATCTGTTCCTAGTACTTATCACATGATCTCATCCATTTCAAAATCTCATCGAAAACATTAACTCTCATTTACAATAGCGTCATGTGTTACTAGAATTCTTCCGAGAGAAGAGTCAATTAAATTGAAATAAACAATAGTGATGATTACCAAAAGTTACGATCCATCATGAGGTACACTACCCTAACTCCAATCCATCTCTTTCAACTGCATTTCCCTAAGTTCTCTAGTTTGTGGGATCGATATCCGAAACCTCTCCCCGCTCTACGAGTCGAGACACGAGGAAACGATCATGCAGTAAAGCGCTTCAAACGAGCCAATACATAGCGACGGGAAGCAGCGGGTGGAGGTGGCGCCGGGTCACGGCAGCCGCCGCCGTTCCCACGGCGGACACTCGGTCCACGGGGGCGGCAGCGGCGGCGCGGCGCGGCGCGGCGCAAGCGCGCTCCGAGCGGCCGCGGGCGCGCGTGCCTAGTGCCCCGAGGTCGTGGGTTCCTTCTCGGTCAGTTCTCACGCCAGATCTTTCTACTTGAAGCAGGGAGTGATACTGGCCAATCAAAAATTATACTCGCGCTTCATAAGGTATAACAACAGACTGTCATTATCCAGATTGTCATCGTGTAAATTCATTTTGTTTCCATCAAGCACAAAACTTCAAAACTTAGTTCAACCAATTTTTGAACTTTTATCCCAAACCAGGCAATAAAAAATACAAATCAGCTTCTGGAATGTGAACTGAGAGAGAGAATCTTAACCTTTTGTTCAGAGAAAGAAATGTAGAAGTCATGAAAAAAAATCTACAAAAAATTAAATTTAAATACACACTTGAGTAACAAGAACCTTATACATTGTTAAGACGCGAGGTATGAAATATAGCATTAACGAAATAAACGCATTCGATTTGTTAGCGAGCAATATGAGAATCCGCACTAAGATAGTCATCGTTCATTTGGGAAGAGTACAGTGGAGCTCAACATAGACGAGCCAGTCGTAAATCACGATGAAAAATATTGGTGGTTCATCTATCTCCTTCCAAAGGTTTCAAACCATTCTCCTCGAAACATTATCGGCACAAAATCTGTGAACCTAGGTTCAAGTTTAATGAATTTAAACACCCTACACTTACTTATTTTTGATATAAAAAACTATGTTTTTTGGAGAGTTAAATGAATGGATTTTGGTGAATTAAATGAATTAAAGTCCAATGAAATTGAATTTACTTCGGAGATTAGTAATCGAAATATGTTCATGAAAGTGCAAATCGCAAACACAGTTTCAAATCTTGACTCTTACAATGGTATATATTTTCAATGATCACATTAAGTATCAGAATAAATCCACTTGGTTTCGAAATAAAAATCTGTTAAACAGTTCCTCTAACATTTAACAGTAGTAAGATTCTCGTAATAATAATAATAATAATAATAATAAATTTATTGTCAAAAAACAGTACAGTCTGCGTATGACCACGTGGAGGACAATAAACTAATTTACTCTCGGGAAACAAGCAAGGGACCATCCCATCAATTCCGATCAAGGGCCCTAAGGCAGAGGTGGATAAAAAAATTTCAGCAAAAGTTCCTAGATAAGAACTCGTTTTTGTATTCCATCTTCCTCGTAGTAGGTCGTGGCAACCTCTAGTAAGGTTAATATACAACATTTTCCCCATTCACTCTGCCCATCGCCCTTCCTTCATCCTTTATTCCCAAGGGCAGCAACCGCCCTGCGCGCGCAGGAGTCCAACAGGTGCCGCCACCGCCGCGGGCAGACAAGGAGCGAGAGGGTGGGCGCGAGGGCGCCAGCGCGCGCTGGATCCGAGCGTACCTGGGGGCGACCCCAGGGGTCACGAGCGCTAATGAACGGCGCGCCTTCTCTGTAATTTGGCTGCCAGCCACAGTCGCTAGCGCCTGCGCAATCCACGATGGCAGAGATGGAGACGACGTTCCGAAGGTAGCGGAGTGCGATGCATTTAGGGAAATAGCTCTGAGCGTCTTCGTAACGAGAAGGAGAAGGACGAGGTGAGTTGGCGGACGTTGGCAGTCAGCGCTGGTAGGACGTGATTGTAAACGGCTCTCCCTCACGTGAGTTACCTATGGAGAAACCGACAGGGTGTCCGTCTTCCCATGGAAAAACTAACCAGTGTAACATAAAGAAACAAGACGCTCGCGTAAATCGATCATTTGCCTTCAGAAAATAGATGTCTTCCCTTCCCTTCACCGTGACATAGTACTTTTACCCACTCACCAAACCGCTCAGCAGTTTTATTTCAGCTTTCTTTTTGAAGTAGTTGAGTTGAGCTAATTAAGATGACAAAATTTTCAAATGAGTTATGAACGATTTTCGATGAATAATTTTATTTTCATTCCGTTGTTGTCCTGGACAGTAGCGTAGTGATGAGTATAGACGCCAGGCAACAAGGCATATCTGAAGGGTGTTTTCCGTGTGACGCGGAGTATCGGTGGGAACAATTCATCCACGAAGTCAAATTGTATTCCCGCGTCTCTGATTATAGAGGGAGGATATTAACTATGAACGTGCGCACGGAAAGGTTATTCTTTGGTGGAAATCGTGTTAATCCACTTTTTTGCTGCCAACGCTACGTAATGCCAGTCAACACCGACCTTGTTTCGTTCACGAATCAAATACAGAAGAATGCTTCTCACCTCTCAGAAACCGCGATGGTTTCATCCATTTCACGCTCTTCATACGAAAGTGGAAAATCCCTCCAATCAGCGTCTGATCGTCCGTATCCAGCGCTCCTCTGCTATTTGGGGCCGAACGGTCTCAATTTCTGACTAGTCGGTCCGACTGAGCGTCTCGTATTCATATTCAAAAGTTTATCCCAATGTTTTGTCCAAATGCCGAGACGATAATTACTACACTAGAATGAAAATCGAAGACTCATGACGTTTGTGTTCGTTATGTTGCTTTGGAGAGCAGACTACGAGGAATTCTCTGGCGATGTGATGTAAAATTATCAAAATTTTTCCCAAATGTTTTTGTCCCAGATAATATATTAGCTAAGAACTTAAAAAAGGGAATACGACAAGCTGGACACGAGGAATGAATCACATTCAGTAGCCGATAAAGAGAGTAAAGAAATGCCGTAACCTCTAGAATTTCGAAAGAACTAAAAACGAGCGTGGAAAAAGCGGATAAAACGATAAAGAAAAGTGACGAAGATAACAAAAGAAGTACCGGGGAAAGAGACAAAAGGATGCGGAGCAAACGATTAAGGTGGACTTAGTGATAGCGATCGAAAACAACATGTGTTCGGTTGCAATGGATGATGCAGATGGAGTCCTGAGGGCAAGTAATAAGGCTAGTCACGCTTGCAGGACGCATAAATGCCACAAGTACCTCGCAACTGCACCACACGCTTCCCTCCATCACCATCTCGCACATTTTCATTCCGATGCGGAACTCTTAATTGTTTCAATTCTAATTATCTCGCACACTCAGATTATGTCTCTTAAAAACTATAAGGATTGGGTATTATTGAAATAGGCGTAGCTAGCAAATGATTTATCAAATATTTAATTCTGTTTCTTATTTCTTACATCTTTCAGTATAGTGAAAACATTAAAGAGATTGGATCCTCTGAATATTCCAAACCATGCCAAACAAAATTCCGACAGATCTCGTACAAGTTTGTTACACGCTACCTTCATTTCTCACTTTTTATCAACTCTTAGTATACAAATCATAACGCAAAACAGCCAATTGACTCTAGGCATTAGTCATCCCTTCTCCAGCAGACGTCTTCATTGCGGACGAGACTGTACGGATAATGGCGCCGTGGCAGCGGTTGCTCCTTCATTCCGACAGAGGTCGATGGTGGCGGCGCACGTTTCCCGCGGCAGACGCTAAACGCATCGTAATCACGTGACCGATTAATCTGGCCTCTGGGAACGGCTGCCTGCAGACACAGTCGCTGCTGCAACGATCCCCCTCCTACCTCAATCTCTTCACCATGCATCACGACACCACCTCAAACTCCAGCGAAACCACTGTCTTTATCCCTGCCCCGTTTCCATTCCTTCTTGAACACTTGGACCGTCCATTGGCTACCCACGCAACCGCGTACCTCAGTCTCAGCCCATTAATAAGTTTACCTCCTCAGCAGTGGGAAAGTCTCTGGCGGGAGTACGTCGTCTTAATAATTGGGTGGGTGAGTGCGGGTGCCTTTGGCAATGACCAGTGAGGCGGGTCCTACCCCCGAGCTCCGTGGCTTACTGGGTGATCAGATTCCTGCCCGCCGGAAGACCTAACAACTGAAAAGCACTTTGTATGCTGCTCTGTTCTCAAGCTTTGGTGTTCTATGCATCGCAGAGGGGTTTCTTGTGAAATTAGGCGTTTCATGGAGCATGTTCTTCAGGCATTATCGTCTCGGGTGCAAGGATGTGCTTGGAGGTTCTGTGATTTTGCGGTGGGTTAATTCCTGTGATCAAAGTCCCCAACAATGGATCTGATATTTGTTAAGAACTCATCTCGAGAGATTGAAGATACAGTGAACAACTAAAAGCATTATATGATAATGATAAATCAAAATTTCTAAAATTTACAATTCACTCGTGAAATTGTCTGAAATAGTCTTTAGAACTTCTCAAAAAGCGTGAATGATGGTAAACGTTTTCCTTCATAAAGTTAATGGTAGTCACGTCGTGATAGAGGTTATAATGATAACTTTGTTGGTACACCCTTAGTAATCAATACATTGTAACTTTTTCCTGAGAATCTTGTGAATGTGCACCCTGGCGGGGAGCGTGGAATCACTTCTGTGTCTTGCTGTTCCACCGCCGTTTTTGACGTTGCACAACCGCCGTTAACGAGGCCCAAGGGGAAGAGGACTAGGGTGTGGCGAAGAGCGAGGGAGGGGAGCGGGGAGCAGAAAGAGCAGGTGGCTGGTCGCTCGGGTGTCAGCGGCGGAAGTAGCTATTGCGATGGGTCTCGCAGAGGATCGCCGCCGCCGGAAGCGCGGAGTGCACCATGTGGTCAGCCCCAATGCTCCTACTAACAGGTGCCGTTGACTGGGTGGAGGACTTCTGTGCGGGGGCAGCGTTGGCGCTTGTCAAGTAAGGAACGTTTGCGTGGGAACCCAAGGTCACACACGATACGGCAATGCCGACGACTGCAGGATTTGTAGTGTAGTAGTCGGGACATCAATAGTAACATGCCACAGTGCAATCTAGTAGGGTAAGATAGAATGATTGAGTGATGTGGTCGTACACAGACTCAATGTTACGCTGTTGAGATTGAAAGTATGACCAAAGTAAGCTTTCTTAGTGGTAAGTAATGAATGGAATTCTGAAGTTGGTTTACACAACATAAGAAATCGGACATACCAATATCTGAAATATCAAAAGAAGAAAATGACTCACATTTGATAACAAATTTGTAGTCGTGACCATACTGATTGACAGGTCGGTCAACAAGAAGTTGTTGGTTTGTAGGTCTATATAGCCAAAGATAGTTCATGAATTCCTATATGTTAAAATTTGGAGTACACACGATGAAAATAACCCAGGAAATATGTCTTATTATAGTATTTATTAGTTCCGCTTATCAGAGAGTAAAAAACAAGTGACAGATACATACACGAACGTGAATTTTTAAACCAATCAGAACGAAAGCGCTGGTGTACAGTGAACATTTCTGTTTATTTAACTAGTTATATATAATATACATTATTTTAATTACAATATATAAGTAAAAAGAATATAATTAATAATACTATAGATTGGCTAGCCTACTCCTGGCGTTAGCTGCGATCGTGAATGAGCTCTCTCTATTTTTCAGTTTATTCTTTCTAATTATTTTATTTTTGCGTGTTTTTGTGATTCAGTAGTTGTATTTATATCCTAACTTTCATTGTAGTGTAAAATTCTTTGTTATGTGTGTGTGTTAAGTGAGAAACATTTTCTAAGGTTTTCAAACCCAACGGACCAAATATAATTTCACATTGTTTTCATTCTAGTTCTTCATTCAAATGTGTGATAAAGTTTACGTAAGTACAAACAGAATCATAATTTTAACTTCTTGGTGCATTAAAATTAATTATTTTGGAGTATTTAGATTTTCTGGTGCGTATAATATTACATCATTGTTAAATTAAAAATAACTTACTCTATTGTTCTACTGCTCACGTTTCGTCGCCGTAAATAGAATTATTGCAATATTTTACCATTTGTTTTCTTGATTCTTTTTGTAGTTATTCATAACATAATATTGCCTTAGTAATCGTCGAATTAATTGATCTGCAGTTGTCGTCCTAAATTATTATTTCTGTCATTTTAGTTGTCGGTTTGTTTATTTACTTATTTAAACCCTGCCCTATTGTTGCACCCAAGTTTTCGTCGTCATAATTTCATAGAATTATTACATCATTTTACAATTCGTTTTCTTGATTCTTTCGTATCTATTTACATTTTAACATAAAATAGAATAATTATTGTTGAATTAAATAACCTTCAGTGGTCGCCCTAAATAATTATTTCAATCATTTTTGTCTTCGGTTTGTTTGTATATTAATATATTTAATATCTCATTTGTAACTTCCGCAATAATAAATACATTATTATACTAATATCCTTCATTCAGTGTTATTTGTCAGTTTTCGTGTATTCTCATTCGCTTTTGTCGTTTGTTGCTAACTAACACACGACAATGGACACTATCGCATTCCTCAACTCATTCAAAGCTGATCTTCAGAAGGCGTACAATCACTTGGTACATTATATTGACACACGGATCAGTGCGCTGGAAGAGGTCAATAAGAACACGATCGGCGGTTGAACTACAGTCCGGAATTCTCGCCATCCTTCCAACTACAATCACCCGGTTCGACCAAATACACATGCACCACTCCAACTCTTTACTCAGAATAGGTTTAGTGTGTTAGAGGACATGTCCCTGTTTCCTCCCTTACCTACTCGTTTTATCCCCTCCCGTCCAGTACCCAGACCTGTTCACAACCACGCACTGGTAAGCACAGCCGCCAAAAACCACGTAAAGTAGTGCTACCCAGAGATGAAGCCAACACTTCCAAGAAAAATCAAACATGCTCATATTAGCTGATTCGCACGGTCGTCATATGTCCTCCGTTTTGCGTATATTGCTTCCTAGCCAGTTCTCAGTCTCCGGTTTCTCTCAGCAAACGCTCGTTTGGCTAAAGTTATTGAGAACCTACATTTAAAAAAACTCACAGAGCGGGACACAGTAATCATCATAGGTGGGCAGAACGATATTAACTTGGGTGGTCATTCCTGAACATCTACAAAAACTGAAAATGGCCACTCAGCACACAAACATAGCGCTCTCTAGCTTGCCTCCACGCTTCAACATTCCACAAATAAACCACGAAATTAACTTGGCAAACATTTCCCTAAAACATCACTTGGCAGACACAAAATTTACATTTTTTGATTTGCAACCACACCTGACTGCCAAGGACTTTACCCAGCACAGTTTACATATGAGACCGTCTGGGAAACATCACTTCGGTTCTCTGCTGACCTCACATCACCCACCTGCCCCTTTACCCACTTACACCTACTCCTGCTCCTACCTCATCTCCTCCACCTCCCTCTGCTCCTACCTCATCACCATCTCCTCCTACCTCCACACCCATTTCTTCTCCTGTCCCCGTTCTTCATCTACTGCTTACTCATCTCCCACGTCCTCATCTATTCCTCCATTCACATCTCCTGCCACCCCCATACACAGTTACAACTTGCGCACTGGAGTACGATGTGGTACTCAAAGGTGGCAATCGCGTTCGGGTGCAGTGTGCGGGTTTGAACCGGAACTAGAAGCTGTACCAAATTGAAATTCCCCTCCTCAATCTAACGTCGATTTCATTTCTCGTGAATCTCAAACTCTTTGCGAAAATAAAATAATTATATTTCATCATAATGTCCAATCCCTTTCAAACAAATTGACAGACATTGAAATTCTGGTACACGAAAATCGATTCGATTTGCTATGCCTCACAGAGCATTGGCTTTCAACTAACAACATCAACGATACTGCTATTTCTAATTATTATTTAGCAAGTTCTTACTGTCGGCAAAATTTTAAAGGCAAAAATCCCCACGGAGGTACGTGTATCTACGTTCGTAATGATATTTTATCTTCTCCACTGACAGGCTACGAGAACTTCTGCGTAGATAGTGTGTTCGAATTTTCTGCAGTTAATCTGACCGACACCGGTATTGTTGTTTTGTGTATTTATAGACCTCCTCAATCAGATCTTGACATATTTTTTCGCAACTTCGAAATTGTTTTAAACATATTACACATAAATCTGCTAAATCCATCGTTATACGTGGTGATTACAACATCGATTTCTTGAGTACATCCGACTGCACATTCACCAATTAATCGATTCAAGAATCTTTTTTTTCCCTATCCTGGCCCGGGCTTTTCTCCGTTTTTCCTTTAAGTAGAGGCGGATTTCTTATACAGGTTCTCCAGGCTTTGTCTAGGGGCGTGTTTATTGTAACAATAAATCGAGAATTTAGTGTTTTTTCAACTCTTATGATTTTTAAACACTATACTCAGAATAATCTATAGTTCGATAATAACTTGTACATGTAAATTTACAAACATATTTGCGTTAAATTACAAACATATTGACATTATATATGTATTATAACTCGCAGATAACTTTTTATCTTATCTAGGAACTTTTGCTGAAATTTTTGAATCCGCCTCTGCCTTAGGGCCCTTAATCGGAATTGAAGGGATGGTCCCTTGGTTGCATCCGGAGAGTAAATTAGTTTATTGTCCTCCACGTGGTGATACGCAGTCTGTACTGTTTTTTGACAATAAATTTATTATTATTATTATCGATTCCTTCAACCTTATTACTACGATAAACGACCCCACTCGCCTCTCAAATATTACTAGATCAAATTATTGTCAACAATGGAATCTCGTATTTCTCTGAAGTGTTTATAGCCGTATACAGCGATCTCCTTTCTCAAGTATTGACTATTAATAAAAAACTAAAATCACTTAAAATCCTTTACAAGTTTTCAAGAGAATTTAATGAAACAAATCAATCCATATTCATAAATAATTTGCGTGAAGAAACATGGAAAGATGTTTGCAATTGCCAAAACACCGACGACAATTTCAATGTATGTATCTCAATATTTCTTAAACATTAGCTAGCTTTCCCATAAAACGCAATTTAATTAACACAAAGAAATACAATAGATGGATCACCCAAGGGATAAGAATTTCTTCAAAAAACAAACGCCGTAATATTATCTTTCAAGATTCAATAACCAACCATCCGAATTCCATGATTATTTTCGTAAATATAAAACTATTCTTCGAAAAGTAGTCTATGCAGCTAAAGTTATGGAAAACGACACGCAGGCACTAAAATCGAACAACCGGATGAACGCTATGTGCAATATTGTTAAAAATCACACGTCAACTTCTGAAAATCGCGAAGAAAATATTTCTCTACTAAACGATGGCATTATCGTAACAAATCCTCAGGACATCGCAAATTTGTTTAATTCTTACTTCTCAGAAGTAGGTAAAATAACGAACTCAATATATCCAAATCAAATTTCTCCAATTATATCCATCCACGTACCCAATTCTACTTTTGAAACTAACTCCAGTGAAGTCATGGGAATCATCAGCTCATTAATAAACAAATTTTCAACAGGCATAGATGATATACCCGAGTTTATTGTTAAATTTTCGCCCCACGCTGTATTAAATCCACTCACATATATATTTTAATAGATATTTATCGGTAGGGGTGTTTCCTAACATATTTAAAAGAGCTAAAGTAAAATCTTTAGACAAGAGAGGAAACAACAATATCGGAAATTACCGACCAATATCTGTATAACCTACTTGCTCAAAAAATTGTTCTATAATCGTCTTCTAAATTTTTTATCAAAAAATAACATTCTCTCTCACGATCAACACGGTTTTTAGGAAATTCTTTTCCACTACAAGCGCCATATTTTTTTTCTTAAAGGATGTTACCACATCTCTTGTCCGTGGAGAAAATCCTGAGGGTGTTTTTCTTGACTTATCCAAAGCATTCGATGCCATCGATCACGGAATTCTCCTTTCCAAATTGCATTCTTTAGGCATTCCTGGACTTCCACATTAATGGCTAATTTCTTATTTAAAAGATGTATATCAATAGGTCGAAATATCCTATACTAAAAATAAAATACTTCAGCGTTGTCTTTCAGAAACNAAGGATCAATTCTCGGCCCTATACTCTTTTTATTGTATGTGAACGACGTGTCATCATCCACATCAGATTGCAAAATGGTTCTTTTTGCTGATGACACTAATTTACTACGTAAACACGCAAAGGCTCAAAACGTTTTGTCTAACCTTTTGACTTGGTTCCATGCGAATCGTCTCATTGTAAACACGGACAAAACAGTGTCTATGTTATTTCACAATAGTATCACAAAATCTTTACCCCAGGTATCTCTTTCTTTAAACGGAACACAATTAAAAACTGTTACGAATAGAAAATTCTTAGGTCTCCATATTCAAGATAGCCTCAAATGAAATTGTCAAGTTGATAATCTTAATTCTCAATTTNTTCCGAATCTTAGTTAACGCAGTTAGTCCACGTATTTCCCGTTGCGTATATTTTGCAAACGTTTACTCCCATTTACGTTACGGCATTACCTTCTGGGGCAATTCCGGTCAGAGTATTCAAACTTTCAGAATTCAGAAGAGGATAGTTAGGATAATTTGTAAATCTCACCCCCGAAACTCTTGTAAACCTTTATTCAAGGAATTAAATATCTCAACACTTCCCTGCATTTATATTTATGAAACGATCGTGTTTGTTAAGACCGAATTACTAAAGTGCCACCCTTGCTTGATATGAAACAGTCTCGTTCACGGACACAGTACTCGCAATAGTAATAATATTTATCGCCCTAGAGTGTCGACCACTCTTTGCCAAAAAGGACCATATCATTCTGAAATCGTTCTATATAATTCCCTGCCCAAGAATATAAAAGATATTATGAAATGGAATCTGTTTAAATCAGCGGTTAAAAACTACCTACTGCACCAGTGCTTCTACAATGTAAAAGAATTTATTGATTTTAATAAAAGTTAAATTCGTCTTGTAGTTTATCATGCCATTGCTGTAGTACTTTTTAAATAACATATAACAATTTCAAAAACTATTTTGTTGCATGATTGTTGTGTCTTATGATTCATATTAATTTAGTTTTGTGTACTCAAATTTGGCACGGTTGTATACATTAAATCTGTTGTCCCATCCTGGCCTGGGTTTTGCTCCGGTTTTCCTTCGGGTAGAGACGGATTTCTTATACAGGTTCTCTAGGTTTTGTCTAGGGGCATGTTTATTGTAATAATAAATCGTGAATTTAGTGTTATTTCAATTGTTTTGATTTTGAAACATTATACCCAGAATAATCTGTAGATCGATAATAATTTGTACATGTAAATTTTTTGCGTTAAATTACAAACATATTGACATTATATATGTATTATAACTCGCAGATAACTTTTTATCTTATCTAGGAACTTTTGCTGAAATTTTTGAATCCGCCTCTGCCTTAGGGCCCTTGATCGGAATTGATGGGATGTTCCCTTGCTTACTTCCGGAGAGTAAATTAGTTTATTGTCCTCCACGTGGTGATACGCAGTTTGTACTGTGTTTTTACAATAAATTTATTATTATTATTATTATTATTATTATACTAGTGAACCTATAATTTATTTTATGGCAGGGACTCCTCTTCCGATCATAGGTTTAGAACGAGCGGAACATCATAAGAGGATATCGTCTTTTGGTTACATGTTATGAGATATAATGCTCCACAGCGTAATTAGAAAAGAAAAAGGGGGTGCCACTCGTTGTTTGTAAAACAATGTGAATAACTGGTTTTCTTCACTCGCCCCAAGTACACAAGTTGTCATCATTGCACTTGCTTCGAAGAACTAGAAATCGAGTAAATCAAAGGCTGAGATCGTGGCGAAAGTATTAGGACACATTCGTGTACCTATAAATGATCATTTAGAAAGAAACGGCACTCTTACCGAATAGAGCAAAAACAACTTTTATAAAAATGTATGTAAATCAATTTCACATATTTCAGTGTGTCAAAGAACAGTGTCAAAGGGAATCAGTCCTCCTTTCATTCTGGGTGCTCAGAGTTGCCCAAGTCCTGATGATAGGACGTCCCGATTTTGAAGCTTCACATTGAATGTCTGAAAACTGAAATTTTAAACACCCTTTCGTGAAGTTACTTACAAAAATAGAATACAACTCATACACCATCAAACCCTGATGCTAGGTGTTTTTGTCGTGTGCCCTTGAACGTGGTGATTGCCTACAGTTCATCCGAACTACAAGCAAAACTCTCCAGCAAAACCCTTTTATTTCACAAGCGTGCTGTTGAATGAGAAAAAGGGTAGTGAGAAATGAAAACGCGGCAAACACAAGAAGAAAAGGGCGAAAGGCCACACACGTGGGCTTGCTGACTGAAAAAGCGATTAAGACTCCCATCCACCACTGTGCGCTCGGTTGGTCGCGCAGGGTATACGAGTTTCGGCGTTTCTAATTAGGCAACATGGCAGGACGCACGCAGCGCCACGATGAACACCACGGTGCGGCGGCGAGTGAGTAGGCCTACACTCACTTCACTTCTTCTTCATCTTCGTCTTCTTCGAATTTTATAGATTTCATGAATTTTCAAGAAATTTCATCAAGACAGGTAATGTTATTCAGCCATGGACACGACATGATACGTAGCTGGAATCTCACATTGAAAAGAGATGTTTCTAAAATTATTTTAAAATAATTTAGCTCAATAAGTATAAACTAATTTCATATAGGAAAATTTTATGGTTGGAACGTATCTAATTGTTGTTTTCTTGTAAATTGACGTTTCGATCATTAACATTGCAAGTTCAAATGTTCTCGTTGACATCAAGAAACGTGGAAAGAATATAAAATCCCCATTTTAAAAATAAATGTTATATAATAATAATGTCAAATACTTTTAATAATAACTACCAGCAAATAAATGAAGCAACAATATCAACAATTCCACGGGATTATTTCTTTTTAATTTTACGAATAAAAAATTGCTTTCAGAATCTTATGTATGCATGATAACGAAAATTATTTGTTCGTAAGAAATTGAATCTGAGTCATCTAAATTTATCTTTAGAACGTAAGTCAGCAACAAAAAATTGAACAAAGCTACGAAAGAAGTCCTAACACACGAATGTGACTTTGAAAGAAGTCATTTTAGTGAGACATAAAAAGAGAATGATTCGAATAAAGACTCTGAGATAAGAAGCATTATTAACCTTGTTCAAAGGACAAATGAAAGAACTATCCCGAAGATAGAAAACGTTGTAAGAGAAACCACCTTTCTGCAAAACTGTCTTCAACTGAGGGATGTGATGACTAATGAAATAATTTGTCGTTAGTTGCCATTACATAACAGTGTTGAATGAAATAAAAAGCAATGCCAATTACAATCGAATGTTACTTATTTTGTCTCGTAACTCGTGTAGTTCGAATGTCTTCTGCATGCACTAACAAGATTTATTTCTACGTAAGCAATAAAGTGGACTATCTGATGAAGAGTGTCGTTATTGTGATTGCACTTCGCATTTGAAGCTAATGAGAAGTTTTAATTACCGTTGCGCACATGAGACTTACATACGTTTTGGTATTTGCTAACTCCAGCGAACAGATTCTTACGAGTGAACGTTATTCTTTTTCGGAGGAAACATTTACCTCAAACATTAGGAAAGAATTCGAAAATGTAATGTATATATTCACGTGTTAAAACCAATATTAATTCAAATGTATAAATAAGAACTAGGAACGCTACATAATTAATTTTCACCAGAAAATGTCGCGACAAAATTTGTTTAAAAAACGAGAATACACATAAAATCGTATTAAATACAAGAAAAAACGTTTTTTGGGATCTGAAACAAAAAATAATTACTTCAGATTATTGAAATTCAGGATTGTGATGTCTGTATCAAGGGAAAGTAAGAAATTATTCCCAAAGAAAACTCCATCAAATTAAATGAAATAACAATTTTAAAAAATTCACATTAGCACAACGAATGTTCCTTCGGCAAAAAGCCATGCAACCTATCTTAGATTTCACAAAATCTCGCCTGCTTCGCTCCGGAGAACAGACATTCTTTTATTCCGTCGAATCCAATTACATTGGATAACGGCGGATTTGAGCTGTTTTATTATCACTTCCCGTTAGTCAACATGGCATTGTTCTGGGCCGACAAGTTCGCCAGCTCGCATCGCTACAACTGAGGAAATCGAGCATTTCTACAGCTCTCTACATGTTGAAGCGCGTACATGGAGCTTCCGGAACACGGGCGCTCTAGCAAGCAGCCTCTTGAACGCTGTTCGGATCTCCGATCTCATTCCAACGTGCAAAGAATATGTACCCTCCCTTGTCTTTAACAAACTATTTGAGCAGTAGTAATTGATTAAATGTTGACGTTTCGAAATGTTAGGACTCTTCCTTCTAAGGAAGTGTTTTGATTTCCTCAAACTATTGGTACTATGGTTTACCCTATAAACATAATATTTTCCGAGATCGTTGGGAATATAGCTCATAAATGTGTTCTCAACACGTTTCGAGGGCCAGGTGTCGTCTCTCGACACATCATGAATTATAAAAATATTAAATTAAAGGTCGTGTCATGGATCATGCGCACTAATTTTTTGAATGATTGTAAAATAGTAATGTAGTGTTATGTTAACACATTCTCAGCCAATCTATCACATCCTGATTCTGGGAATGTCTAGCAAATACCGGGGACGCAGGACAAATTTTTGGAAATAGATTGCATCATCTACTCAAACTGATGATAAAGATATCAAGATAACTTATAATTGTTTTTGTAAGAATAAGGCGATGTGTTTTAATATGCGATGTGTTTTAGGAATACCTCTCGATTAATAATTATAAATGTATTGTATAATAATACATTTATTGTCAAAAAGCAATTAAAAACTGCACACGACCACTTGGAGGAGAATAAACCTATTTACTCTTGGGAAGCAAGAAGGAGACCATCCCATCAATTCCGATCAAGGGTCCTAAGGCAGAGGTAGATTTAACATTTCAGCACACTCCTATTAATAATAAAAAATAGCTCGGTACGTGTTGTAAACCAACAAATTTGTATTTAATGAAACACAAAAAGGTTATTTCAGAAGTACGCATTTTTATAAGTCATAGATTATTCGGGAAGTATTGTTTATAAATCGAAACCATTGAAATAACTCTAAATTCGAGATTAATTATTTTAGCCGCCATCTCTAATATTTATAAATGTCCCTCAATTTTCATAGAAGAAAAAAATACGTTCAATTATTTCTTTACAGACCCACAAGGAATTTTACAAATAACTACAATTTACAATTGTTCAGAAAAGAACAAACAAGTCAACAGTACATGGATGTTTTCTTTTTCTCTGAATCAATAGCCCTTGCCCACAAAAATACATTCACTTTGCTGTAAACGTTGTGCTCGACAGATAAACCACGCACACTTGGAACGAAGGTGAGAATGAAAAAACTGCCCTGCAGTTGTTTCTTTAACGTAGGTTTGCATTCTACCGTTCATACATGTCCACTTCTGTTTCTTATTACTGTAGACTCTAGACTGACATATAACCTTTGAACACTATTCACAAATAAATGGATAGTATAGTTCGAAAGATACACAATTCGTCGCCTACTTGCTTCTGGTTCACCAACTACCCTTTCTGCTGACGAGCTGATCCCCTCATAAGCATTTGCTTCTTGTTGCTATGCAAATGTTCGTCCTGTTATTCTGGTTCTACGCTTGGGTAACTTGTATGGTTTTCTGCCTCTGACCATTGATGATTACCCGGGTGAAAAGAAGATCCATTTTCCGTCTTTTCTGAAGCATTCTCGAAGCCATACTTCGGTTTTAATGTCACCTAAGAGTTCCAATACGGGAATTTTATTGACAGGAGGATAAAATCTACCATTTTATCACGCAGTAAGACCAAAAGTTAATAAGAAGAAAAATAATAAAAATTTTCATATAATTTATGAGTACTTTAGAGAGAGAGTATAACAGCAAACAGAACTGTCTTTCTCCTCGCCTCTGATAATAATGAAACGAACAGTTGGGATGAAAGCATCGGTATATTGAAGTTCATTTTACAGCGATTTCAAATATTCTATATAAAAATCGACGCGAGAAATGACGCTCCTATATTTTCTTTTAATGAAATGAACACACTCGCTCTATTCCATCCGAGAGCCAGGGCGACCATCAACCCAGTGAGCCAGACTTACTTCAGCGCAAAAACGACCCAATGTAAAGCGCACACTATCGCAGAGGCTCGTCCTACTTCAGTCGGCGATTCAATTATATTCGCGCAGTGAATGGTGAGATAAAACGTTAGAGCCGCGGCATCGCAACGCAACGGTGGGGGGTGGGAGGATAAGAGGGCGATGGCGTAGGCGATGCGTCTGTCCGTCGGAGGCGACAGCCTGGCGGGAGACTGGACGAAATGGGCAGAAGCGGCGGCGGCAACGCGGAGGCAGGCGTAGCGTGACAATGGACAGAGCGGTTCCGAATGCATGAGGATCTCCTGTCTGCTGCATATAGCTTCCGTCAGAACACACGTGGTCTCCGTGCACAGTGGAAAGTTGTGCGTCATTACGAAACTGATATGCATTGTTCCCTGGAAAATATATTTACGTTTCGACACTTGAAAAACGTTTCTTTATTCTATGTGCACCCCTTCAGGCACGTTTTTCTCTAGCCTTCGAAAAAGGACATTAAAATTAGTAAAAAAATTGCGAAATAAAAATAGTTTTCTGTAACTTAAGTTGGTATGTCGAGTCTTATTACATGAGTTCCTGCAGATAGCCCACCAAGCAACTGAAGGGTCAAAGTTCTTTAAAAGTAATTTTTTTCCGAATAAAAAAACATACATAAATTAAACTCGTCAATTCTGAGTTGAGTTCAATCATTCAATTATTATGTATCAGCTATTTTAAAAAATGAACACAGAAATAGCAGATGAATTAAATCTGACTTATGACAATCGAAACACGTTTTCGAATCTTTGTAGAACCCAACATTTAGAGTTTTGAACAGGAATTTATCTTAAATGCTTCATGTAAAGTTGGTTGAATTACTAATCACGGAATGGTAGGAACAATTCACTAAAGGAGTGTCATTATTTTTATCAATTTGCACAGTGAGTAGAGAAAAATAATTCTTGCTTTTGAAAACAAAAAGATATTGCAATCTGAATTCCTATATTCTAAACTGAAAAAGACTATTTTCCCATAGCAGCTCTGCGTTAGATTAAAGCGAAGAAAATTACCACTGTGTGATTCACCAATATCATACATTTCACGAATGTATGATTGATATCACAAAAGTAATGCTATTGACTTAACTTTCCTTCCATTAAGCGCAACAATGATGTAGCATCTCATTTTGTAACTGCACAATCACGAAATGTTTCACCCAATCTTCAATTTGGATATTAAAAATGAGTAACTAGGATAAAATTTGAGAGGTTTATATAAGCGACAAATATAATACAAAATTGATATAGAAAAATCACATTTTTTGTATAGTGATATTCTCATGATTCTCGTAAATCCTCTTGAAATAAATCCACACTGCACAAGCGGGAATCAAATATCCTGTTCACAGACGAAGCCCTTTTTCAAGTTTCAAAATCAAAAGCCAAAATATTTTCAATCTTAAACAATTAAACATCACTATTAACATACGTACTTCAGTAACTGAGAAATGAGATTCTACAACATAATAATAACAAGCAAAGTAAAAGAGACGAATGACTAGTGTTGCACTAAACGACACGAGCAAGCATAGAACTATTCTAAATTGAACTCACCAGTCTCATTTCCAGTGAAAAGCAATAACGCAAAAATTAAGATCGAGATGGAGTATCGATTCGCCTCGCATCCCCGCCCGCCACGCCCAGTAGCGAAGAGCGAGGAGCAACGAGGCGCAAATGTTGAGGGGTGGGGGGAGTGGGTGAAGGAAGAGCTATGTCTCGCTTCGGGTAATTGCGTGCGAGTGCGAGCGTGCGTGTGGTCCCGTTTACCGCAGTCACGTTGGCAGCAGGAGCAGCAGTGTGTAGGTGTTCGCTACTTCTCATGCAATCACACATCTTCCTCCCTATGATCTCATTTTCCCTTTACGAGATCACACTGAATCACTTATCACTTCGCAAGTTGTACATACATCTTACGAATTCAGAATATTAGTGGCATTTCATTCATATAACATTCTTTGCAAAGACCATATATGAGACGTTACGTCTTTTATTTTCAGTATTTTTTATGATATTCATGTAATTGAAGAAACAAAATAATTGTAAGACGCGAAATATTTTTTCTCGCAAAACAGAATTATGAAAAAAATACGAAATGGAGATAAAATTAAAAAACGCATTTTAAAACCCAATAAGTATCATAAAACAAAACAAAAATAAATATAAAATTAATAAATCCTCGTCTAATTCCTCATTGCATGAAATGCGTAGATAAGAACTGAGAAAGAGAAGCAATATTAGGGCGTATCATGAAATTGCATGCTTATGCGTGGCAAAAGTAAGCAGCTACAGTTTCTTCCGTTCGTCTGATACCCCGCATTACCGTTCTCTTATGAAGGACATTGAATTTGTTTATCGCTGCTTTGCAGAAATCTTTGTCCATTGTGGTGCTATTCTGTCTGTATCTGAGAAATTTCCCGGAGGGTTTTATATTATTGCAGTAATATTTGGTAAGAAAATAATAGGAGGAGCAAATGGTGAAAAGCGAGGAGCATTTCTGTTGACAGAAATTACTTCATTTCAGTAGTTTCGAAAATATTTTGGTAAGGATTATTTTTCATCAGAATTTTTTTATGACTACGAATTAACTTGTAGTATCCCATTGTTTTTTGAGATAGCAAACATTCAAAACCTGCTGAACATGCTAAACATTTTATTTTTTTAAACTTATAAATAAATTATTATCTAATTTTCTTCTGTATGGAGGTATGAGATACCGCATAACTACTACAAATGACCTTAGATCAAATAAATGGGAAAAAAAGTTGTAATTTGCAGACTTCCGTTGACTCATTCCCTTCCGTATTAGCTATTGAAAAATACTGATTTGCGACAGTATATTTTTGTTAGATATTACGAAAAGACTAATATCACAGAAAAACAAAAATCTTAGGAATTCGATCCATTTGAGTCTGTGTCTCTTAGTTCCGGGACAAAAGGGAAACCCACCTGTCTCGACGCATAAAAATAATTTTTTATCACTATCCTCAAATGCATCAATCTATACGGGCATTAGTAATTGTTCCAACTAACAACAAACTAATTCAGAAAACATCAATTTTGGTCTTCTATGAGCGGCTATATTGTTAAAACGTAAGCTGCTAGAAATATTAAACAGTCTTTTTTTATTTACGGCGAAAACCATCAACGTCTATACTAATTGCAGAAGGCACTCTTTGTCGAAACGCCTATTGTTATTATTATTATTATCATTATTATTATTATTTGTGAGCGTGCTCCAATTCCACGACATTATTACTTTCAATGCGAGATATCAAAGCTGCAACTTACCCTTCGCATGAAGCATCTTGAGGTGATCGACGGTGAGCTGCAAGATCTCCGCCTTCTCCAACTTGGCCGAACCTTGTTTTTCATACGCAGAAGGCACCAGGCGACGCAGTTCCGTGAGGCTGGTGTTGATGCGGTCCCGTCGTCGCTTCTCAATGATACCTCTGCGCTTCTTGCGACTCAGCATCTGACAGCTGTCCGCGTCTCCGGGGGATGAGCACCTGCACCAACAGAATGGACACGTATCATAGCTGTAGGAAGCAAAAACACAGAACTCCCGAAAACATTTTTTTTAAAGAAAGTATCCAACGAAACTTAGAAATTATCCAAATCGGCAATAAATGTTTCTGATACTTTATGCACCTCCATCAGGAATTCGCTTTCATGTATAAAAATGATCATGCTCTCCTGTCGACAGTGCCCACCAAATGTACAAAATTAAAAATAACCGGAATCTTCAAACATTTTCTTCATAGGACACACAAGTTCGCGCGAAGTTTGATGGGTTTGCAGGAATATTTACACTATACATAATCATTTGATGCAGTATTCAAAACGTCTCGGAATCATCAACATAACGGACATTGAAAAAATGAAATTACACAAACACATTTGACTGTTCATTAATGTTACCACTCTAAGGATGTGTTCTCTTTCGCCGTGAATCGTTTCGATTACAAAACATCTAAGTTAATAGCAGCATCATTTCGTAGTATTCTTTCTCTATTGTCTAAGCTGGAGTACAAATAGAAAGCATTAAACTTTTCGTAATTGAATATAAAAAATATTTCAAAACAGAAAATAACAGAGAATTTCTGAAATGAGTATTCAACTAATTATTTATCGTATAATAATATCATTGCATTTCCTAATTCGCGACCGGTTTCATTTAATAAGAATATTTTCACGATGAATTTCCAATACACTATTGTCTTTATGACTAAGCCAAAACATGACACACTTGAATTTATAGCTGACATGTTTTTTATGTATTTTAACAGCACTGCATTGTCTTGTTTTGCACGAATATTTGACTTGAATATTTAACTAATTTAAGCTCTAATTTAATTAGTTAGTGTACTAAACTAAAAATCCTAATAGAACAACATGAAATAAACTACTTTTTAGTTCTTAATGTGCTTCCCGAAATCTCAATAAAAGCATGGAATATTCGTCAAACGCTAAGTAATTTTCATTACAAAACAAGTCTCTATTAACTGTTTAATTTTAATATCAAGTGTAATTTACTTTTGTGATAATATATAATCACTTTTGTAAATGCTTTGTGAACTCAGTACATCGATGACATTGTAATGTATTTATAGTCTCAATATGTAACATATTTGTTTCATATTGTGCGGATGGTTTCCAATTTTCGAGAGAATCAAATTTCCCGATTCAGGGAGTTTGAAAAAGTGAGGACAATAAATGATGTGCACAATTTTGGAATTATCACATTATCTCGTTCTTCAATCTGCTTTCACTCAATTACTGTTTTCATTAGTTAGCAGCATTCCTTAATGGACAAGGTTGTATAAATCAGTCCTCTAAATTCAAGAGAAATGTAGGAATAAGAGACCAGTGGTAGTATAGGAACACATTGGAAATTTGTAAATGATCCAAAAATATTTCCAAAATTAATAACCACAACGATAAGTATTTTGCAAAATATTCTCAACAATTTTTAGGAAGTGCTAGTTAATCTTCTACGCTGACTACAAACACGGGAATGCTATCAGACCAAAGCAAATCTGCGCCAATCTACAGAAATACAGCGACATAATTTGTTACTACAAGGCTAATCTATTTTCCAGTATAAATTACTCGAATGTCTGCACACGAGATAACAAGCTAACATGGATACGAAGTTTTGAGTACATACAAACGTGTTCCTGTCAAAACGTATGTATTAGGGAATTACGTAAATTGAATTATCGAGTAGGTTATATCAGAAGAACGAACGCTTCGACTACGCATGGCTTAATAGTGTCTAACGTAACACAATTTATCGAGTCATTTTTTATTTTATTTCAAATTAGACAATTCATTTGAAATGGCATATATCTAATACTAGATAAGATCAGAACAAAAGAAAGCGTAGAATTATTTAATATTATCTGGATATTTCTCCTTCCCAAATCCCTCATCCAAGTCACGGATAGGTGGAGGAGCAGGTTTCAATACCTAAACCTCGCCATGAGACGTAAAATAATAAAATTTCTTGACAAATATTCCTGTAATTTTTACTGCTGCATTGCAAACTTACGTTTATAGGCAAGAAATCACGAACGGAGCTGAAACGCCAAACTTTTTGGTAAAGATAGTAAGAGTAATTTCCTAAGAATCTCATATTTATATTCCCATTTTCTGCATTTTTTTTCCAATCCGATCTATTGGGATTGGTATGAAATCTAATTAAAAATAAAAGTATAGATCCTACTACAATTAATGTCCATTATATAATCAAAATAAATAATGACCTACGACCTTATGACAGACGAAAACCATAATGTTATTCCGTTTGTGCGTATTTTATAGATATTTTTATAGATATTGATGATTTGTTTTTAACCTCGTATCATTGTATTATGTATGTATTCTTTTCTAACTGCAACCGAGCATTGCTCACTAGCAGACTTATAAATTATTATTATTACTTATATCTTTTTAAAATTATAGATCTAGTGTTAAAATTCAAAACATTTGAGAACATCCTATTCAATGCAATCTTCACTTCATTACCAAGTAGAAACCTCCTACTTAGTTTACATTCTTTTACGTTAAGTTAGTTGTATTGTTCGATCATTGTATTACAATGAATTTACAACTAAAATATTATCCGTTATAAAATAAATCCTTTTTTTTCTCGGGTGTTGGTATTGTTAAATCTGCATCACTAAACATTACATTATCTTTTAACATGTTCTCCTTTCTCTGTTTTTTTTTCTTTTCCCACCTCTCTTCTTAAATCTTTTCCTTCATCCTTCTTTCTGCTCAGCTCCATTTTCATTTGTCATATCCGTATTATCTTCCTTTTGTTGTATAATCCGTTAGTCTATCTACATCTTCTCCTGTGGTCTACGCCCCACTAAAAAAGACTATCCCCAGAATGCAGAATATAAAGTGTGTTTTTGAGCCGTCGGTCTTTGCTATGTGCGTGCACCTGTGAGCGATAGCTGCTGAGGATCGCGCGTCCGCCGTCGTTCCGTGCCGTAGAGCGCGACACTCGTGCGCTTGAGAGCTAGGGTGTGCAGCAGACCGCTCCACACGAGGAGGAGGAAGCATTGGCCAATAAATGGAGCTCGAATACAGCACGGCGAAGCGTCTGCATTCCTGTTTGTTTGGAGATACGGAGAGTAGGATCGAATATAGTGATACAATTACTGTCCGTGATGACAGTAAGGGCAAGACGCGTTGTGTCACATACATCGGCCGCAAAAATTCAACTATGTCATTACCTCCAGAAAAAGGATTCAAAATGTAGCATAGTTATGGACAGAAACACAAATTTGTAAAATAATGCTTATCCTATTAATACACAGCTTTATTAATATACAAATTCGTTTTACAAGGCAGATGAATTTTAGTTGCAATATCGAGAGAAAACAAACTTCATAAGTGAGAAAAGATTAATAAAGGAGACTGCAGATCCTAACAAATTATTGTCCTCACAGGGAAAGAAGAGTAACAGGGTGTAACCAATGAGTCGAAAGCGCGGTGTTGTCATGTCTCCTGTTGGTGGCTGGGGTGGGGGAGCGTATCTCCAGCCATTCCAGACGGCATGTCACGGCATCCTCACAGTTGAAAAGCTCACTTCAGAAACTGTTCTTTTAGCCAAAGGTTAATGATCAAACCTTCTGTTCGTCATGGTTGGTATATCAATTACTGCCGGTTCTAGGAATCGTCTGATGTAGACGTTTGTGTCTGGTCATAAACTTAGTAAAATTTTGCTGACACAAGTAAAACACCCACGTGTCTACAGTGAGAGGAAGACTCAGCAATCTCGTAATACTCACATTAGCTCCTCAACTTTAACAGTCTTAAGACTCCTCCCTCATTCCTTTTCTTTCTCTACGAGTACTGTGCACAAATATTTATGACGTATCACTTCAGTCAAAAAAATGATTCATATGAATGAATTTTTTTTAATCTATCTTTAATGCCTGACAAAGTTGAGAATGCACAATTATTGACAATGATATTTTATTAATACATTATATCTTTCTATTTTCACAGTAACAGGTCAACAAGGACTCGCACTCCTAAGTAATAACCCATCTATGTAGCGTCTGTTATTTAATTCAAGACTTGTTCGACGCAACGTGAAAAATAGGTAAAATAGATGGGACGAGTCAAGGACGATTATATGAACCTATAACATTTATAATTCAAAACAGAAATAATGAATATTCTCTCTACTACCCATTCATTTCAGAAAACAAATTACTTTCAATAAATTACCAGACATAATTTTATAAAATATTACACCTTAAAATAAGTAGCGCAAATTTGTCGATATAAAAAAACGGGAAAGTTTTTAATTCTGGGCAGTGATTTCAAATCAGTATTGATAAGTTATTCTTCTGCCAATAATAAAAGAAAACATTAAATACCACCAAAGAAGACTTTTTTATGACGTAAATTATACTTCGAGTAATGCATATTGTCTGTTTATTGATTCACGACTGTATTAGGAAATACTTATTTTGGATATTAATATCAACAAAACTTTTAAATCTTAATCGTGTTTAATAGTGTCATTGAAGTATATGAAATGAAACCCCTTATAAAAAGCTCAGAAAATAATTAGAACAACGGACAGTGTTTGATTGGCGACGCAATTTTAGAGAAACACAATATAACGTAGCAAAGAATATGAAATTCGTGGTACGTTTTACATCATCACCGTTATCACGCAACATCGTTAAGATAAAAGAGTAGACCGAAGAGCAGACTTTATCTGCACACTTTGATAAGAAATAATTGCTGCATCAACAGATAAGAGTCATCTCATGTTCGTTAACTAACATATTACTCTATCAATTACTTATAAGAAAAAAACTTTAATATGGTTACTCTTCCCCTCTTCTCTCACCATTGACACTTTCCGGCTGTTTTCTGAAGCAAATATCCGCGAGCGTCGCCTCTTTTTCAAGGTTTCAACGAAGAATTACATCACACGAGATACGAATCTGCTCTAAAATTACTCACGTTTCTCCTCCGCTTACCACCTACCTAACGCTGGCTACTGTCTCCGCTTTAAATACTCGTTAATTAGCGAATTTGATACACGTTAACTGCTAACCGGGGAAATATTCCAAGACGTTCGTTCACACCTCGCTTGAGGTAATTAACTCGCTCAAAAATTACTGGATGCATCGAGTAATCGACAGACCTACTTTCAAGAGATTCTCACATCCGTTTTTAGTGTGTGTTTTACGGTTTAAGATATTTGCACGAAAATGTCAATGAGAAGAAAAACATATTGGACCCATGCACGTATTATGCAATGTTTAAGGGGTTAAAAAATGTACATGAAAATTGATACGAGTTTATTTTGTTGAACAATAATTTCATAACATCTGGATTAACACTAAAATAAAACGTTGCTTGAAATATTAAAGTGGGCAGATGAAATTCGTTACTTTCGCATTACATTGACATACACTATAAATAACTATTCGGTATATCGGTCAATTTTCCGTATAATTTTGTTTTTTCATAATTTCACATTCTTCTGTTTTGTGACTAGCTCTGAATTAGTGGACTGATAGAATCCTCTACAGTACGTATCACTAATTCACAGCTAAGAGATTACAAAGAGAAACAAATCTGGAAAGAAACCAGTGTTGCCATGCTTTTACTCACTATGAGGAACTATTAAACGAACAAAATATCTTGATAATTTTGTACTCGAATATATTAAAACATGTTTGAAGAGCATTTTAATGAAGCAAATAGGAACTGTAGAATTAGGTGACAGGATACCATATAAAAGTTTGGTCCTCTATATGTCACGTCGAGATTACTGTCGAAGACGTTGTATGTCTTCGTGATGACGTAGCGGGAGCGACACCCAAGCAGCCAATGGCGAAAAATTGTACTCCAAGGTTGAGGAAAGAATATTAATAGATAATTCCAAAGTGGATATTGCAGAATTCCATTTGCAATATCGATAGGAACATGCAAGATGGAACATCACAATAAAACTGGTTTACTAGTCAAAACGAAAAAAATATTAGCCACTTTTCAATTGAAAATAATTCTAGTAGAAATTTGAAATCCTCCCATCAATCAATTTGTTTTGTGTATACACAACGGTATATAATCACCGTGGACCAAAATATGTTTAAGTGAAAAACCGATACTGAACAACTCATTCAATTAGGGTAATGACCAACTATGTTAAATAATTAAATAAAATATAAATGTTAGTAATGAAACATCCACTGAGTTTAGTGATCCATTAAATATTCTGCGCATTGGTTAGTGACTCTCCTTTTATAAATTTGATTGTATCTTATATATTTTAGTCACTCAACCTCGTTCTTACAAATCCCGATGTAAAACTAGAAAAGTGTGTACCAGGATTTTTAAGCATAAAATCCGTGGGTGACAACGACGAAACTAATTATTGTGTTCAATTAATTTCAACATGCTGGTATCGAGCGATTGAAAGTGAAGAATCCTAATTGGTTTGAAATTAAAAGGTATCATCCATTCAATTCAAACAAACACAAACTAAATAAATTACACAAACTACTAATACGTAGCACAATAGTTCAAAATATTTAAAAAATAATTAACCCATTAAGAGATTGTCAATAACTCTTTTTTCTTTCACCCGTTATTGCCTGTTCCTTGCATAGCCAAATAAGGATTCGAGTTGTGGTGGCTCACTGATATTAAATGTGCAACTGTTGCAGGATATTGTTATATAGTTCTTCCATTCACCCGTAAATTTCATAACACATGATAATCACCACGTTGAAAACTGGATATGACGGTATAATGAGGGAATATGATTTACAATTTTGCCATACTACTACAATTATGTCACTTATATTATGGAACTACATGGAAAAGGTGAAGAGAAGACTCACCAATATTCACGTCATTTGCTACTTATGACAAGTCTATTAGAATCCCGTAGAAAAATCTCGCAATAAATGTTTACCGCACTGGACATCATGATTACAACTTGCATTTCTGTTTGTCCCATAGTTGAAACCCACTCAATCGAAACTACAGAGCTCTTAAAGCACTTCAATACATCCATGATAAGTGATCGGATGCTAAACTCAAGAATCCAACCTCTCGAAAACTTCGTCTTTGATATCAACGAAGCGCACGCACGTGCCGGACAGGTGACGACGGCGGCGGTGGTGCCACAGGCGCGCGTGCGGACAACCGCAGGCGCCGCGCGCGCCTCCGCTGTCACCACACCGCCCGCCCGCTGCCCGTGCGCCGACCGCACGTATCGATCTGCGGCGCAGCCGCGCAATCACCCACACTTACTGCTCTTTCGAGGACTCCTCCGAAAAGACGTCGTCGCAGTCATCACTCTCACTAAGTGAACGCTTCATAGAAGGGCCTCCGCTTCCGGGCCGTCCGGGCGGACCGGCAACCAACGAAGGCGGGGGCGGCGCCGCGGTCACGGGTGCGGACCAGCCCGACACCGCCGCGCCGTACCCCCAGTGCAACGGCGGTGGAGGCTCCACGGCGGCGACGGCGCTGGCGTCCGGGGGCGCCCCCCGGGGCACCACAACTCGCCACAGGGTCACGGCGGGCGCCTCGAAGCGCCAACCACGGCTTCGCGCACTCGGCGGTTCCTCGCACCCGCCGCTCACACGCCTCCTCGATGGAGGACGAACACTCTCGGCGCAGACACTCGCGGGATCCTGTCTAACAGCTTCTGGGCATCACGCACGATAACAATCTTGAAGACACGAAGGAAGCGCTACGACCGACGGAATGCGACGGAGAAATAAGACGACACGCGGTGGTCACGTGCGCGACCGATGCCAACGCTCCAAGGTAGTCAACGACGTCGCTGTGTGATTAGCATCTGGTGAGACGTCGGAAGGCGGGTGGGAGGAATGATGGCGGAACGTGTCGCGCACACGTCCGGAAGAAGGGCGGCGTGCGCAGAAGGAGCAGACGACGTCCGCGCGCGTGCACAGACGGCGTGCGACTGACCGGCGTGTGCAACGGCGGTCGCTCCCGCAGCCGCTCGGCACACTCCGGGGCTCCTCCCCTCCCTGCACCGCTGCCGGCTGCCACCACTGCGCGACGCCACCTCCACCGCCCTTGTCCTCGCAGCCACGCGGATATTCGCCTCAGGGTGGGGATGCACCACCCTTGGTGCGCGGTGAGGAGTCAGTCGCCTTCGCGGTTCCCTCGCTGTTGTGGGTGTCGCAATTATATCCGGAGTGTGGGAAAATGGGTGTGGAGGATGGGGACGGGGATCTCTCGATCATAGCAGCCCTTCCGCCGCCGCCGCCGAAAAGCGGAGCAGCGCGCCGACGCGTGACGTCACGCAGACAATTGAATGCGTGTGGGGTACCTGTGGCATTAATCAGTCTCGGGGCGAGTCCAGCAGGCGAGGATTAAGCTACGCCTCCATCGCAGTCTCCGCGGGGTTGCTTTGTGAAGCGAACTCTCCTTAGTTATTCGCCCTTGCATTCGCAGGCGTTTGACCTGTATTCGCAATACTCTTCTGTTTCGAACAACAGGACTCTTTTATGTCGGATGGACTTACATTTATGGAATACTGTTATTACGGAGTATGTTTGGAAAGTTTCACAACTTTAAAATAAAAAAATCTATGTTCGTGGCAATGTTTCCAGATTTTAAAATTAATAATACCATAAATAACTCATAAAAATTCTGATGCATATATCATAGAAGCATTGTTTCTATCATACGTTACGAAGTTTAAGTTAAGAATAGATATTACCCGCAGCGATCAAAATCCCGAAACTAAAAAAATGAAGAAGAAAAACGATATGGAAAAGAAAGGTAACCTTGAAATGTTATCTTATTTCCTGAAATGGTTGGTAATTGTTTCTCTCGCAAAATATATTTAATGTAGATTACACTCGGCTCTTCAAATAGATATGAATGATACGGCATAATCATATCTTGCAATGACAGCTCATTTTATTTCTGACATGAGAGGAAAACTTCAACATTGTCTGTAAGAGCCCATGACAATCATTTTAGTCAGATATAGTGAAACCACCACTATACAAAAAATAGTCTTATAAAGTCTATTTAAATATAGAAATTTATATGAAAATACTCCAAGAAGAAAAAGTAAAAAAGAATAATTAAACTTATATTAGTTTTCCACGTAAAGGTACATGGAATCATACAATTGTAATTATGTCTCAAAATGAATTAGTTTCATCTAAACTGTGGTAATTTTCTTAATAGATACTGAATACTCGGGTAAAAGCAATTACAGGTGCATAAACAATATTGTACAATTATACATCAAGTACAGAACCTTTCCGCAAGCTCCAAGCGAGAATTGAACAGGTATCCCTTACCCATGAAAATTATTGTAGACCTTATTTTAAAATACACTTATAATGATAATAGGCATAATATTAATAACAATAAATCTATTTTCTCATAGATTTGCAACAAAACTTAATAACGTAGATCAATCACACAAATTTTAATGAGGAGTTTTTACAATAATTTTACTAAAGAACTCTTTTAGATTCTTCCTTGGTCTGACTCTTTTTATATTTAACGTTAAATGAAAAGACATAATTTCTTTGTTTTTAATAACCACATTCAAAAACTTAAGTACCCGGTAAATAAAGATTAATTAATACATAATATGCATGTTGACGATATTATGGAATAAAAGAATGCAAGAAAAACGTAATTTAGTAATTTTTCGTAATTGATCACTTATATTAAAGCATATTTACAAAATAAGAGAAAGTATATGACTTCTAAATCTTTGCGCTTTTATAAATTATATTATTTCAATTTTTTCAAGTAAAATATCAGCGATCAAGTTTCATGCTTTTACCTTTAGTCTCACTAAATGATAAAATAAAATTATCAGTTTACAATATACAAAAATATCAATACAAGCTGCCTATTCTGTTAATCTTTTACGAAAGTATAAACATATCTTACAATTATGTTCAGTTTTCTTTTAATGTTTACTACAAGTGTTTTCCCATTTGTTTCTTGTTCTGAATAAATCCCTAAATATTTATATTGTTTGCTTTACCAACCATTGAACATTGTTTAGATAAGAATTACTTGTATATGAATTTGCAATATTTATAACCATTTATAAACAATGGGTTCTAAAACTACCACGTCTTGTGACACTAAAANATATATATATATCAGTACTCATAAGATGCATATGGTATATTTTGAACCATCACCGAATTAATGAGATCTTTGTTCATGGCAGCTTGTATATCTCTCCAATTTTCTTTACCATAGCTGAGAGCTGTATCATCAGCAAACGATGTTAGTTTGGTACTACATGAGATTTATATACTTAATATGCCTAAATCGGCTTACTCTCAAGACAGAGAACCTTGACGTAGGCCTAGTTCAATTTTACCCTTTTCACTTATACGTGGAACACACCTACCTACTATACATAATTGATAGCTACTTCATACATAATTTTCAAACTACTATACCTCTAGTATTTATATTCATATTTCCCATTTATATTCATCTTTCAATGTTATATTGATACAAAGTATATAGATGAAGTTTGTATTACAAGTAATAGTATTTGTAGATGCTGGAGAAAATTATAATATTTTGGTTTGAAGAAGCGTAAATACAAATTTGTGATAAATGCTAAAATCTTTTGGGAAGACGTTTCAATTTGAATACAAAATGTGAATGATCGACTTGTTTCAATTAGATATGCAAAATCCAGTTCATGGTAGAATAAATATCTGAATATAATGTATCTAATATTGAATTATCGACACATTTCAAACTGATGAGGGTAAATTTTTATTCATAATTTTAATTTTTTAATAATTAAAATCAACAAATCATTTATTTTGTTGATGGATAGTTTTCCCCTGCAATATTTCTTCTTTGCAGAATCTTATGGGAAAAAAGATTTCGTAGCATAAATTCCCTCGCACTGACTCCTAATTCAGCAAACTACTCTATAATACCATATTTGTTCACCCCGAAAATGTATACAAAGGAAGGACAAAATCCACTGACTATTTGCACGTTAATTATCAAAAATATTTTAAGTTTTAAAAATCAGGAATTGCTCAATGTCTCAGGATTTTTAATTTACAAAGACAATTTTTATAATGCAATCTAAAGGTGTAGTTAACTTCTCCCTATGGAGCTGTATCACATTGTTTCCCTTCTAAAGCAAGTGAAAAAAATGTTTGAAAAATTCTCCACCAAATTTTGAAGACTAAAATGGCTAACTTTTGTAATTGGGAATGATGGTCACTTAGGAGGATTTTGAAGGGATAGGAGCGGAGACTAAGGATGCATGAGTCCAGATAGATTGGTGACACGGGACGATTTTAAAAAGAAAACACTGGAAGATGGACGGGCAGGCATGGGAATAAGCAAATGGTCATCAGTAATCTGAGAAATTATAGTGATAAACTCAAAATGACGTATTGCTAAAAAATATGAGATAGGTATAAAAGTTTAGCATAATTCCTGACATTAAATATGCTATAAATATGTGTTTGACTGTCATTAAACACAACAAATTGTAAAGAAGAACGAATTTTCAATGGCTGGTTCATAGAAAAGATAGAAAATTTAATATATAGAGAAAAAATTTCGTTTTACATATTAACACTCATAAGAGGGAATTGGGAATTGAACAAAGTTACAAGATTTATTGAGCATGTACATGTGCTTATGCTACACTGAAATACAATGTTGTAATAAATGAGTATCAAACACGACGGAGTACTATATTACATGAAACATTTACGATCGTAAATTATAACACAGAAATGCATGGGAATGGCAATTCGAAATTGGTTTTTAAACTTTGCAAGAAAGATTCTTGTTCCAGAAACGTCTTCAAGACGTAATTGTTTATACGTTGAATTTTGTTAAAATGTAATTCAGTTTTGTTTAGAATACAATTTTGAAAATTGTAAGTAACAATTGAACCTCTATTCCAAGATTTAAATTACTGTAAACAAATTCCTTATGCACTTTCTTTTCAAATATGAGTATGGAACCTGTTTGCAAAAGAAAGGAAAGACTCCATCTATCTTACATTGAAGCGACTGTGAGGTGGGTGATGAACTCGGATACTCAACTCATCTTTTCATTAGCACACATTCATTTACCAGGATAACTCTCAGACAAATAAATTGTGATGAATATTAGACAGATTAAAATTTTAATTCAATCTATGGTAGTACAAAAAGTATTTCATAGATTCAAAATTCGATGTTTCACCCCACTGGAGCTATAATGAAATAGCTACCAATTAGATGTTAAAATTCGTCGCATTAATAGATACAGTAATTCAGTATAACAATCAATCATAAATAATCCAAAGCGTAATGAAGCATTTGTATCAATTAGCGCAAACGCTAATTTCATAGAACAGTCGACAACAAACACACTTGTGTCACCGCCAGCAGATTCGGTATGAGTATTTAATCCCCAAGGCTTGCCTCCGCGGTGCAATGGGCATCAACGCTCCATCGTATCCACATTAATCCGAATTTATGAATTACCTCTGTGTGTCAGTGCTTGTGCGCGAATACTGCGTTATTTTGCGCCCAGGCGCTGCAGCTAAATCGTGGTATGTGGTCTCGCTTTCGTTACGTTCTGCTATCATTAAACATATAACTCACGAAAGGAACCTTATTGTTATTATTTTAATAAGAAAACAGTTTTCACCAACTTTTCACATACAAAGTGAAAAATGGAAAAAAGAAGCTCTAAAACAATGTACAATACGTAATCAACGACGAGTGACAAATACTAAAAAAATAATTATATTGTAGAGTTCAGCATTCGATATTGGAGTGGCAAATTTTGTTTCTCAATATTTGTATTTTAAATCTCGAAATCTTCAATCGGTAAACTTTTTTGAAATCAATAAAACAATTAAAAATAAAACACTTATTATATTTGAAAAACAAAAACGTACCAAAAACCAACTTTTATCTCAGTCCTATTACACGTTACATTTTATGGTTCATTTGTTATTCATTTATTTCATTTAATTGACTCACTGTTCCTACCTGTTGGTTTCACCTCTAGATAGTATCCTCTAAGGACACAAAAGTTTATGTATATGCTGTAAATATACAAATGTTGTATACCCCAAAAATTAAAATTTTATTTTTCTAGGCTCTGTTGGTTTGATCGTTGGAACGAACAAAAAAATATGACACACCAAGAAGATACTGAATAATTATTTTCAAGTCATGCTTTCTGTCGAGTGGAAGTACTTTGAACTAGCGTAGCAGCGGTAGTAACCTGATGTAATTGAAATCATGTGAGATGAGAGAGAACGTCGTATGATGTGCATCTGAATGAGTCCGTTGTCAAAAGGTCGATGAGTCATCATACCCTTCACCTGAGCCGAAGAGCGAAAACCTGCATAAAACCACATCTTGGATCATTACGACGACGCGTCGAGGAAGTGCCCACCGACGCGACGTCACTCGCCCGAGGGCGAGCACACGCCGCTTCGCGCCCGCAGCAGAGATGTCGGAAGCGGAAAGCTCAGAGGCGGCAGAGGTAGCAACGAGCGATGCGTCTTTCCCCTCCCTCCCNCCCCCTCCACGGCACACGCACGCAAGGCGGCCGACACACGCCGCCTCGGCTGCAGGTCCTTCGCGCGCTCCCGAGCGACCGCCCCGCCCTCCTCTACGCCTTCCCCTCGAGCTACCATCACCGCCAACGTGCCCCCCAGCCAGCCAGCCGCCGGCCGGTCGGTCGCGTGTGAGAGGCCGCCTGAGCAGCGGTTCCCACGGGCGCCGCCGCCACAGCTCAGGGCGAGCTCTGCGTCCCTCTTCCTCCCTCTTCCTCCCTCCTACCAACTCTCTCTCTCTCTCTCTCTGTCCCTCACAGCCCACTACACTGCGATGGCTATGCTACGCGCTTCACAACGCGGGCTACTGCAGCTTCTAATGCGCTGGCGGCACGTATGGCAGAAGGATCTCGTGTGAAAAGCTAGATTCGCCCCCTCCTTCACTATAATCGTAAGCTTAAGTGAGCTTTTTTGTAGTTCACCCTATCCCCTCCATATTAAAATTGTGGTTAGTGTCACCGGATAGTGCAGGACAATATGCCGATCCTGGGGGGGGGGGGGAGAATCTGGAAGAGGTCCTGCGCGCCCCCGCGCCTTCGCGCCTTCGCGCCCTCTCCCAAGACATCGTCGCGCGTGCTTCTTCCTTGTCACCGTTTACGCCACCTGAACGCTCCCGCTTGCCCCTTCGGTGATCTCCCGCCGCCCACAGCGTTTGGACACGGACGCTTCGTCGAGCTATCGACTTTTGCCACCCGCCCTCTGGCGCTTCGGGTTTCCGGGTCAATGCGGGAATGTCGGAATGTGTGATCGACACCTCTTCCTCGTCTTGTTCTCCAGCAATTGATTCGTTTATTGAATGCAGACGTGAAATTTACTCTATTCCTACAACTCCTGATGGATTTTCCAATACTCCTTTAACAATATTATTTGCCCTCGAAACAGGGGTACCAGCCTCTTTTCAAGATAAACTCAATCTACGAATAAAAATGTGTCTAATACGTTATTTTTAATGTTTAAGAAAAACAATTCCGTGAAATTTATTAAAATTTAGTTTAATTAACGTATCAAATTTTACGTATTTTCGATGTGGTTTATTGTAATTTGGACTAAAATGTAATAGGTATGGTTCTGCTAATTAATAGACTAGGGCTAAAATATTTTATTATTATCTAAGCACATTTGAATTACTTCTGTTCTTCCTACATCGTGCAGTATGTTACGCTCATAAAAATCCTTGCTTCTAACAGTTTTCAGTCTCCACAAAAATAGCTCTTATTTTATAATTTATATGGTCTCTATATTCTTTACGTGGACTTCCAGGGTTACGCAGAGCACTTTTTTGGAATCGTTATGTGTAGCAAGGACTTTCCAACATCCCAAAACCTCTGAAAAAATTCACTATATTCTGAGTAATGATTGCATTTAAGCTGTTTTTTTCTCAGAGGTGGGGTTTAACACTATTTTTATGAAATGAGTTAGTTATACATATATGTATTATTTTATAATGCATCAAGATATATTTTCATTTCTTTTTACTTCCTACGTAGAACGATTATTTAAGAAGTACTATTTTAATATACTTACTACTGATAATATTTTAGAAGAAATTTATCAATATTATTTTTTCTGATACACTTTGAAATTTGTTTGAAATTATTTCAAAGATCTTCCAATGTATGACAGTAAACATAAGTTTTCTTCGTCAATGGCTATCTCTTGGATTTCTCAATGCATAAAGATATCCACAGTCAAGTCTGAGGCTATCACGGTCAATTGATGTGGGATCTTTGGCCGTTTATGACATAGGTCGATTGATAACACTGTCTCCTCTCTATGGACATTTCAAACGACAGAGATTCCTTCGAGTTCGTTTTGACACGCGTGCCATCTCGTTAACTCACTGAGACATTGATGGACATGTCATTCACCTTAAGACAGAAGGTATTTCTATAAAGACCATGGTTTCAATACTCAATATGTCTTTCCAGAGTCAATATTATTTCATATCAGGATACTCATGTTAGTGTTGAGTTCATTCTTAGCAAATTCGAAACCTTTTTAGCAATATTGATGTAAATAAATAAATTACCCGAATTTTCTGCAAATAATATCAGAATATATATTTTTTGAAACTTGCATTTAGTCCCGAAAATTATAATACATCGCTCTCCCTTTGAATCCCTTCTTAAACCAGCTTACTCACAAATTATAATTACAATCATGTATAACATTTTACCCATATTAATACAACCTTTACTTAAATCAAACAATCGTTCAGCTAATCTTTCCTCTTTCTGCCGGAAGGTAACGGATGTTGTAAGATACATATATCAACTTCAAAATAATAATATTATACTCTATAGTGATGAGTGTACACATTATTTGTTGACATTTTTATGAACTTTGTTCTTCTCCAAGTCATGTAATTTTTCTGAAAATTATGCAATATGGCTGCCTAACACAAATTGCCAACTTCTACGAATACAATTTGTATCCCAAAAAATATTTATAGCAGTCACAAAAGCAACTATTTGCTGTAAAGAAATACAATTTGATGACACAACAATCTAAGATCCAAGGTAATATTCGTTCCACACTCTCGATGCAGAAGGAACAGAATAACGCCATAAGAACAAGTGCATTGAATTGATGACCGATATTGGCGATAGATCTAAGTTTTCAGAAATTCATGCCAACATAACGCGAGGTACAAATATCATTACTCTCATGAACGATAGCGAAGTAAAAGTGTAGACTACACTGTTACAACTACAAGCACCATACCATCAAGCCAATTAGACAGAATTAATAAATAAATAAATTATTGTCAAGAGAGCTGTTATGAACTGCCTAAGACCACGTTGAGGACAACAATGTAATACTGCGACTAATATACAATAAACTAATAAACAGTACATTTCTGTTTACGATATTTTTTTCAAGTTACTTTTCTCGAAGCAAAGAAACATGACCTCACCACAATTATTAAACGAGTAAACATCAACTCTCATTTCTTTACCGGTTTGTCTTTTGTAATGGAAACTGGATATTCTATAATATAGCTGTATTTTGGGTACATCAATGCAGATATGAGAGATTTGGTTTCTCTCGCTCTCCGTCACTTCGTCCCATTGACCTGAATCGTTTTCCAGCTTCGATCTGATCGATCAAATAAGATAGCACTGCCATTTTGAATAAGAAATGAGAACCATACTTTATGAAATTCAATCAATGGAAATATTACTTCCTTAACTCTTTTACGGTCAACGAAGGTATGCATTGAAAACGATCTTAATGTTCAGTTTATGCTTTAGTTACATATGAGAAAACATTAAAAATGAATGACTTTTAAGAGACAGATCCTTAATATAGTCATTGATATTTTGATCGTAAAACAGTGCTTGCAACGGCTAGGTGAGAAAAAAATAATTGATTTTCATGGTCTCAGTAAATTTTACTCGGTATAACTGATTATTTTTCTTTTAAATAATGTCTTGCCACTTGGTTGCCTGGATGTTAGTAGTTTCATAAAATAATAATAGGATTGTCGTTTATTTCTTATCGAAATCTCACTAAACAATAGATTTTTCGTGACAAATAGTTTATCGTTAATAAACCATGACGCAACAATTGTTTAGGAAATGTAGAAGGTAGACAGGGTATTCATTTTGATGTTTTTTAACTGGTTTGATACGTACGTGGGTCAATACCAAATCCCCTACCCACATAACTATCCAAATCACCTAGACTGCATTGCATTCACAATACTGTATAATATGTTAAAATATTATATTGTAAAAAATCTATATGGAGAAAAATGCTGAGACCCATTGTATGTTAAATGTTTATTTAATGATTAGTAAATATTAAAACGTGAGCTACTTGATTACGTGATCGATTTCAATAATTGAATTATAGTTACTTCCGAAATGTCGCAAGTGTATTGGAAATGACTTGTTACTCCGCACAATACTGCGCTCAAATACCAATTTCCTGCTGCAGCAATACCGCTCTAATTTCCTCCTATTCAATAGAAACCCTATACGATCCGACATCCGACTAGCAGACATCATCACATTCAAGTCCCGAGACCTTTGTTTTATCAGCAAACGAAATGTTGCAGGTCCTATGACCAACCGCTGCGAGAGGAGGACGAAACAAGCATGCTTATGCAATCGTGTAATTCCCAGCAACGCTGAGCAAACCTCTTCTGCTCTATCGTCCAGTGCGCGGGGATTCGTTGCTCGGGTGACGAACGCAAACCGCCACCTGGATTCTGCGCAGCCCTCCCCCACACCCCTCTCGACACCACCATCCCCCCACCACACACCGTCATCGTCACCGCCACTGCGTCACGCGCACTCCACGCGGCGGAAATTGGCGATCGATCCTCGGGCAATTAACATGGTAATGAGTTTACTGATAGTACTATCATTTCCGGATCCGGGGAAGTCCAATATTATTCCTGGCCAAATTAACTGCGGCGCGTCTTCGGTTAATTTTGGTTGCAGCCGCGCCCCACCGCCGACAGTGTCGCCGTCGCCGCCGATGCTGTCACTGCCTCCGTTCGTCGACCGCAGGACCGCAGGACCGCAGGACTGCCTGCCACTAACCTTGCTGCAGACTGCTCTGGATCGATTCCCGGTGACGCCATCGGCGAAATGACCTCTCACCTCTTCGCTGGCGGACCTCGCTCCGTCGCGTCGCTTGAAATGAAATTGAGAAGTTTTCGAAGGCGATTTCGCGCCGGAAGGATTATTGTCAAGTGATGATTCCACTTGTTCACGATAACAGAACCAGCAAAAAATTGTCGAATTAGTCAATAATTTAATGAGATGTCGATGCCTTGCTCAAAACATGTTTTTAAACTTATTACAGTGAGACATTACGGAAAGAACACACAATGCAATATAAAACAAAAATTTGTAATAATTTCGTTCTCAAACAATGCATTTCAAAAATTCACAATTCGCATATTTTACCTTATTTACATTTAAAAGACATTAATTATCTTAAGTAAATGAAGTTGTTGGATTTTTATGTAGTTCTCTTGGAAAATCAGTTTTGTAGAAAAAAATTCATCTCTGGTGGTAGTTACATGTGTGCCCTACGAGGACTAGTAGAAGTTGCTTCTCAGCTCCCATACTGAGACAATGGAGGCCGCATATAGCGCCCATTGTGAGGTTCCCTACCGCAGTTCGCAAATCCAACGACCCTGAGATTTAAAAAAAAATGTATGATGAGTCAGAAAATTAATTTAACATTGTTGCATTTAGAAAATATTTTGCCAAGTGATTTCAAGGGGAATTTTATCTGCGACGGAAATGTGTTAATACAATTATTAACGATGTTGTACAGAATTTTTTTAAATTAACTTTAATTTCACGAAAAATACTCTGTTTGGAGTGATGCTCAATCGATTTGTTATTTGTGGAAATGCGTGAGAAGTATTCATTCTGATGTTCAAAGAGTTTTGTGAGCACATATTATTTGGGTTCCATAACAATAAAATTACGTCATTATAATTATTGATTATAAGTGAAAAATAAAGATTGCAATAAGATGTATGTTTATTGAAATGCTCTGAAAAAAAAATTTATCACATGAGTAATCAAAGTAGTAATATTTTAATGTCATTATGAGATAAAATTATGTGCATCAGTTTCCACTCATTGGGAGTGATATGTGCTACGTTGAGGTATTTGCTGGTCGTTCATGGATACGCGAAGTGTAATCAGTAATGGTAAACATACGTTAAATTAGGTTAGTTTTAAGCTATATTAAATTGTTACATGAGGAATAGTGATTGAGGATACCATTGCTTGGAATTACTCATTTTTTGAAACTATTTGGATGTATTTTTCTTAAAAGTCTATTAATTATTTTTAACACGGTTAAACCAGCTTTATTTTGATCATCTGGGTAACATGAATACGATGATCAATACATATATTCAAAGCATCAGGGCATGAATACTAATTATCAATTTTCTCTCTCACATGTCTACGAATGTCTTGGAGAACCACATATTCTTGTTGCCAAGATCAAAATTAACTGATCGAAACGTCATCATATCGAAAGAACTGATTGATTTTAGAAAATGAATCAAAGTAGACTATAATTATTTTAAGTCAAAAGAATGAATTCGCGATGTAACTTTCTTTATGTGAACTTATAGTTAATTCTTTACTTTTACAATATGTGCTAAAAAAGGAAGAAAAGACTCATACGGAGAAATTGTTAGGTATTTATTTATCCAAAATATTATAATTTTACATTTTCAGTTCCTTATTTTGTTTTACACTTGTTGCATGTTATAAATATCTACAATTTCATTTCACTTAACGATACAAGGGTACTAGGTGTCTTATGTACTATGTAAACATCTGATGAAAACCTAAAATACTGACTTTATTTATTTAAACATATTAAGTGTTTATAAAAGGTTGTTAAACTTTATAACTTTATAATATTCCACAGGTATCTCAAATGGTTTAACAATTGTAACTTCACCAAAGTGAGTTGCGACAAAACTAAAATGGGAATACATGAAGGGTTTTTATATTCCCCAAAACAGCCCGAATGACAATGATATCTGAGAAATTACATATCTCCAAAAAGACGTCATTCTTTTTAGAAGTTCCACTGTGATGTTAAAATTGTGTGAACGTATCTCTTATCTCTTGCAGTCGTAAATCAACACTTCAATACAATTCTTGTCATTATTTTTTATAGATGAGACAATGTAAGGCGGTGCCAATCGTAAGTCATATCGACTCTCTCGTCTCTTATCCAGGTATCTTCTTATACATTCTCGTTTAAGTAAACTTTCTTGTATTTCGTACTAAATTATACGAAAATATTAGAATGCTTCGGCAGGTAATGAAATTTAAATATTTTACATTAAATTTATTTCTTGATTAATTCGCTGCTGTATTCTTGACCGTGACCTGTCTAAATGTGCACACCCTGTTGCGAAAGTCGATATTTTAATCTACCCCACAAGATTTCCTTGTATTCTGGACTGGAGGAATAAATTTGGATGTGCCTGTCATTGCACCCTTGTTAGTATTCAATTTCCTTCATATAGCGTGCATGTTAACTCGGGTGATTATTCTTACAGTTTATCGCCAATGTTTTTTGCACCTAGAGCTGAGAATATACCTTTTTACGTTTACGAGTTCCAAGTATTTCTTCTCTTTCTCACATGCCCCTCAACTTTTATAAGACTCTAAAAGCGAAGTATGAAATTCAAGCAGCAGCCGTCTGGTCGTGAGAAGCAGCGTGTCGCCTGGCATCTGCATTCAGCCGCAGACCGACATAGAGCCGCATCGACCCTCTGCCACTCAATATAAAATTCTAGCGATGCACATACGAATTTCAATGAGCGAGGGATGATGACCGGGCAGTATGACGCAGACAAGAGATATCTCGCTGCAAAGACATCATTGTGGACTGGCACCTCTGAGAGCGGTGTCGATGAAGGGAGTAGGGAAAGGGAATTTGCGGGTCACGAAATATAACGTGTTTCACCCGAGTACAAGAAAAGAATGTTAAGTGACGTAAACTGTAAAGGACATCTCTGACGCAGTGGACATGCAGGGAATTTTACGGCTACCATCTTTCATTTGATACTTAAGCTAAGTCCTCAAGAATTTGAATGTTAGTATTTTGTTACCGGGTAAATACTTGGTTAACACTTGACGTTTCAGAATTTCATAAAATATTACATGAATCCTGAAGGAAAGAGAAAATAATAAATTTCGATAAGTCCAAGTCTTGGTAATCTCAGTATATGCAGTTGCGTATAAAATACTTGATCGGCCAACAGTAAGGGGGAAAATTGAGTCACAAGATGCATAGCATACTATTATTATCATCATTTCCTTCTTTTTCTTCTCAATATACATTGTGTCGGTGTTATGTATGGTGCATAAAAATTTATGTTTGAAATGACATGAAATATTTTTGCAATCTGATTATGTCGTGACAATGCCGTGTCTGCAAATGCTCACCATCCAGCAGTGATGTTTTCTATTTATCTGCAGATCCACTTCTTCGACATAGATCTGTTATGGATGCTCTCAGTGTGATAATTTCTTGTCCTAATGATGAATTTATCTTGTATACAAGTATTGATGGAGTTTATAACAGTCTCGGAGGACCGTGAACTTTTCTTAAGTCATTTGAATAACATTTTTAAATCTATTTCTTTATACTCGAATTCGAGAACTCACATGTAAAATCTTGAGTTAAATTTCTGCTCAATCTCTGACTTATTTCCAACGAAGTAATATAAGATGGACTACACTTCGGAATCTTGGAGTCAGTGTGACTCAGTGAGTGCTATAACTGACTGGTGAACATAGGGCAGTGGGTATATGTTGCTGGCTGGATGCCCGGATTTCGATCCCGGTGGACTGGGGATTGTCCATCACACCACAAAATTCAGACTGACTCCCGGTTCTACTCATTGTCAGTCTACTGTAAAGTGAGCACCGCGTGTATCTTGATGTCAAACTGACCGGAACTAGATTCTAGCCACATCTCTTCCTAATACCGAGGTCTTGTAACTGCGGAGCTCTTACCCTCCGTGAACCCCTTGGGCTTCTTCGGGACCTGTTGTGAGACAGTTTGACTTTTACACTTTAGGATCAGAGTGATAAAAATATTATTATTATTATTATTATTATTATTATTATTATCCAAGACTGATAGAGGTACAAAATGATGAAGATTGAGTTTTAGCAAATTTTTGCGACCATGCATCCATGTTGAATCAAATCAGACGAATGTTTCGATGATGGATATGGGTGGTCATGGAAGAATTATTTATTTATGTATATAACATCTTGTGGCGAGATAGTACGAATACGAATGAAATGAAATATGAAGATATATTCTGAATCATTAAGCGTAAAAGGAAGCTAACGCGCTAGCAAACATTATCTTTATCAGGCTGGGTATTTTCTCCGAAATAACATGAGATATAATAACATGGCTTAATGATAACAAAGTACATCGCGAGCTGAAATATAGCACTATTTCCCCAATCCAAATAGCAGAAAAGGCAAAAATAATAGTCATGTTGAGGGAATTCTTTCAGAAAACTGGAATATGTACAACGACATATTTTGGAAAATGTTGTCGTTATTCTCGTGAAATAATTAATGAATAAATAGATTATATCTACCTTAACCAATGGAAATTGCAAAATTATAGATCAACTTTGAGTTTTGAAAAGAATAGTTTTGTTTTAAGGTATTAAAATTCTAATAAAATAATTATACTAGTCAGTTAATAAAATTATAGATATAGTTTATGTTTTGCAAATAAGGTTTTCTTTCAAGAAGAAGCAAAACGTCTTTGAAGTATCAGACGAAATGTTACTCAAATCATAGAAATAAATCTCCTGTACATTAAAAAGGAAAAAAAAGATTGGAAGATATATAGTGTTTTCCGCTGTGCCAGTCACAACCTCTCTTTCTCTCTCCTGCAGCCGTCAATACACTGCGAGCGGCGACGTCGGTGACGCAGACAGCGACGACAACGCTGGGGAGTGAAGGAGGCGAGAACTTCTGCGTAAGACCCGACCCTCCTGCCATGGCCTTGCAAAGCCTTCCCTTCTTCTTCCTCCTCTTCCCTGGACGACTTCCTCGCGACGGCCGACAGCTGAGCTCTGGCANAGAGACAGGTGCGATCTACGCCGCGCCGCCGCCCGCCGTCACTGCCCGTCGCCGAACCACGCCCGTCTGCGATCGCCTGTCCCCTGGCTCCCCTCTTGCGTTGTTCTGCATACACCCTACTCCTCTTCTCGTCCGACCGGTCACCCCAGTGCCCCAAGGAACAGCAGCCGGCAATGCTCTGACTTGGCCCTCGAACACGAGATCACGCGGGTGAGGGGAAGTTTCGAAATTTAAAAGCTGATATTTTGGGGACAGTCTGCGTGGAACATTGAATACTTTGAGTTTTGTTGAGTTAAAATTGGCATAAGAAATGTATCATAATGCAGTTAAAAATAAGTGCACCTGCTCTTCCTCTCTTATTCTTTCGCATAAAGATCTTAAAAATTGAAATCTTAAAAAGTGTTTTCTTTAACAAAAGTGGAAATAGCAGATGATGTCCCGTCATATAAATCTTTATTTATTTTATTATTCAATTGGAGTTTAGTTTTCGTCAAATATAGATTGCTCCCTCACTCTGCCTTAATCAAATTCATTTCCGGTAGAAATCTTTAAAATTAAGAAAAGTACTAATTAAGAAGATGAATAGCCAATTATGAAGAAGATATAGTTAAACCAACAAAAAATAAATTTAGAGCTGGTACAATTATTTCAATATATTTCGAGGTGTTAGGATATGACATCTGCAAATCTCCTTGCAGCGGTGATACTCTCCTAGATTTCAAAGTCCAACGCAACAAACGTCAAAGATGATCCCTCAAATTCTTTAGTCTAGAAAAATCGATAATACAGGGTAAAGTATCACGAAAACAGCGGGGAGGCGTACCAGATTTATTGACACAATGAAGAAATATGTCGTTGGAGAAGATCAAGAGAGCAGTAGAAAATCGAAGAAGTCCGCGCACGCTTCAGTACCACGGGGTCCGCGACGCTCGGAAGCGAGCTCCGACTGATAGAACCTATCTCCGTAAGAAAATAATGTACTGACCTCGCTATTCAAAAAATACGTCTCAAAATTTATTCCTCGTTGCATATGCTCTTAAAAAATTCTAAGCAGTGGCCTATTTGGTCGTAGAGGATCTCAGTAGGGATCACTCCTGCATTCTTTTGCTGTAGTTATGTTCTTTGCGTATTTTATTTTTCAAAGCCCTTCTATATCTATTCTACTCAGGATAAGGAATATGAATCAACGATGTTATCGTATTTAACGTAAATTGGTCTATGTGTCATTATTCCAGATTAATTGTCAAGTAAACATTCAAAATTACACTCTGACAAACGGAAAATATATACTTCTTTAAAATTTAGTAACTGTCGAAAACATTAATTTTGGTGTTATAACAACATTTAATGTATGGTTCGTCCGTGTTTACTAATAAAATCATAGATTGATGAGCGAGTCTTTTCTCATTCACACTTAAGTGAAAATGACCAAGACTATTATCTGGTGATGAAGGATTAACCACTAACCAGAACAGAGTGTAGAACGCAGAAGAGTGTGCAATATGACGGAACCGGCAAGTACGAAGCGGGATCAGCCTTTTATTCGGCAAAAATTAAAAAAAAATCAAGATAGGTTGCAAGAATTCGCACTCTACTGGCACGGAATTTCGTTTCGGAATTGGCTACTACCAGCAACAGGGCGTTTTCTCTAGGATCCTGATCGATCCCGTACCGACCTTTTCGAAATTACAGGTACTTCCCTTAAGGACTATGGCACCAGGCAACAAATCACTTGCAGCGGCAAATCACCAAAAAGTGTCTCAAATAGTTAAAAAGAGATCTCACACTTTCGATGGAGAAATGAGGTGTGCTCATTCCATGTGAAATCCGACAAAATTGGACCTTCATGTCTCATAATTCTTTTTTGTATATTGGTCGTACTATTATATTATATGAAAAATACAAAATTTTAGATTTTCTTGGTCGTCCGTTATTTACATATTAATCTTCAAATATTGTATATTTTTATAACTTTTAATGCTTTGGATATTTTTATTACTTTTCATTACTTTTATTATTCTATTTGGACATCTTTATAATCTTCGTTATTTCTGATAAAATCTTGTAGCATTTATGGCACTAAGCGCTTTTTATTTTGAAGGGTTTGGAGTGATTTTAATGCAGAGGGGGCTAGGCCAGCTCAAATAGGGCAAGTAAGTTAATGAAGGACTGGGATATGATGGCAGTTTTGGATAGATTTGTGAAGGAGGAATTTTTTGTTTTTAAATAGCTGATAGATTTTGCGTAAGACAGTCTAGTTCAAACGGAACAATAATAGGATGTCCAAATGAAACATCTATTCAGGGAGACTAAGATCTTTGGTGGAACCAAAAGATCAGAATATTTTTGACATTTGGGATTTTATGTTTAAAAGTTAAGAATATCATTTTAAGTATTAGAGAGTTTAAGAGTTGTGTAAATTGTGCATTGCTATCTTGTGTAAATATTTTATCAATGGATTTATTGATTTATGTCTAAGTGTGAAGATTTATGTTTACATTTTGAAGGGTTAAGGACTACGTACCAGGTTTGTGTCCATTCAACATATACGTCCAGATTTGTCGAGATTATTAATAGAGATATTGATGCTATGACTTCTGACAATTGATAGATATTAGTAGTAAATGTTCATAGGATTGGAGACGGGGAAGCGCCTTGGGGGCGCCAGTATCGATTTGTTGCTGGCGCAAACAGCGTTTTCTTTGACAAGAAACGAGCGAATTGTAATGAATTGTTTTATTGTTTTTACGGATTTCCATGCCTGCATTATTTGTAAATTAGTTCATCACGTCAGACTCGATAAAAACATGCGAGAAGTCTAAGAATGTTGCACTTCAGTGTATTTTCCTTTCAAATACCTTAGCAATGGATTCCGTTAGCAATTCATGAGTGATTAAATTTCCTGGACGGAAAACGAATGAAAATTGGGGAATAGAGTCCGCGTAATTTAGGAACTTATGTAGTTGGAGGGAAAACTATTTCTCAAACTGCTTTGTAAGAGCCGGGAGAAACTTTAAAGGGTGTAACCTATTAGGTTCGATTAGTGGTCTGCATCATCTGGGCATTGAATCTATGGCTAAGATCTCTCAGACCACAGGGAAAGTCAACCATTGAGAATCGGTACAAAACGAGTTAGTGCTCGTGGAGGCTGATTTTTTAGACATATTTGGTATTTCCTAGCGTGACACTAACGCTTTTATACATATCAGTAATTAGTGGTACAGCTATGTAATATGTTAACGAATACATACTCGTTAATTAGTAGTTTGACGTTCCCTATGTTCACGTCAGAAAAAGCGCGATGATATCTTTACGAAAAGAGGAATTCCACAATATTTCGATAACCTTCTTTATCCATTCATCTATGATGCAACACCTTGTTTTCGCTCTTACGTGAGTATTTTATGGCGTGTGTGACCAATGATTTGCTACTCAGGTTACTTAAATGGTTTTAAACTCGGGTCTTTGTCTACCATTCAGTTAGCTTCGTCGATGAAAACAAAGAAGTATATTTGGTTTTATGATAAAAATTATACTAATTTAAAGAAGGCTTATATTGAGATTATTTTAACTTTTTTTACCTCTACAATTTTATTCAATGACTTCTTGCGTTGTTTTAGGTGGTTTGTAAAGTATTATTTTAATTTAGAGGTACGACCTACATTGTTTTTTATATGAAGGTATGGTGGAAAAGGTGAGTTTTTTGTATTTTATTGTGATGCTCAATTACTAATGTACACTCAGATGAAAGATGAGTAAAAATTTAAAAATCTGAAACTGAAGTGCAAATAGTTCCTCTAAGTATGAATAATAAATAAAGTAAAAATAAAAACAAGCTTTTATTTAAGCTATCTAAAACGAATTAAGTAAGTTCAAGTTTTTATTAAGGTAATGCAATGCCAAATGCTAATATCACCATAAATATTTCACATTAGTAGATCCTAATGAAAATAAACGTACTTACTATCTTTATCGCTAAAAATGATTTAATATCTTACGTTGAATTATTTGTTTTCAAAAAGCTTGTTGCACGAATTATACAGACAATATATACTTCGCCAAGTACTTACAACCTATCATAGTCCTTTTGAATTAGTTGGTATGTACTTTTATGAACATCAAATTTAAGATCATATGTATTTTGAATCGTTATAACGCCTAATCCGTAAAGACTATTCTGTGAGTCATTGTAGAACGCACCCAGTAAGCAAAGCTGTAGCTCTTTCTTCAATGAAATCGCCCCTGGTTTCGCTTGGATGCTGCGACAACCTTCGCTTATTTGGAAGCTTCGTTTCTTTAGCAACTCCCGGTTGAGCCCTCACGTTGAACGATGTTCTTCTCCAATCTGCACGTCGTAAAAGCGTAGTTTCGTCTTTTACTTGTTCGAAATCTAGGTCTTTCGTCATTCCGGTTGAGAGCTTATCGGGAGTTCTCTTTCTCCTCCAGATTAATCAATCAGATACCGTTTTTTTTCTTTTTAATTTCGTAATTTGAGTTAACTTGTTTCTTTAGGAATTAAACGAAGAGAGCAATCACTGTGCGTTAAAAACCTGAATTTTTAACTTTCAGGTTGCAATATGTTGATCATTAAATTACGTTTTATTCACAATTTTACTATTTTTATCATTTGTTTCCATTTTGTTGATATTTTTCTCAAGAAGTGGAGAAATATTGTACTTGTGGCCCCGAGGACAGTATTTGCGACTCCAAGCTCTGTACTGGTCAAAACATTAAAAAAAGGAGATTGTATAAACGAACCCGCCTTGAGTTCGTTTATACCTATAAGTGTAAAATGTTTAACGCATTGAAATATTATAAAGCGAATTAATTGCGCAGAAACCGAGATCTATCTAATAAACGTGTTATGATTTCAGGTTGTTTATACTACCAACGACCTCCCTGACCATGTGATCGTAGCCCTATTTATAATATCTTTGACTGACGAATATTTTCCTGCTGCAGGAGGATTGTGTTGTAAAAAAGTAGAAAAAAGTGGAATCATTCTCTCATAATTTGGTCATTTTGGTAAACATAAGTATATTTAAAATAAAAAAAGATTTTTTTTCCGGAATACACTACCTTGAAAATTTTAATTAACACTGGAAATAGTTGATACCCTTGTTTATCGTCTGCGAAAATTTGAATGGTGGGTTCAGCGATAAAACAAAAATTAATGTAGGTTGCCGAGTACTGCACGCGGAACTATAATTTTTCTGTTCTTTGACCAACACTACGTCAAACATTGTTATAGTATGATAATTCAATATACATATTGTCAGATTAGCGTCTCATTCTTTTACAAGTATGAAAAGTTGAAAGCCATGTGGTGCTATTGATGTAAAATCGCGTTACAAATTCGACAGAAATATTCAATATGGTGAAATATTGAATAATGTTCAGAGTTACTCTTATGTGCACTAAAATGATCACATGAAATGAATACATTTTTAACATTAGGTGTACTATATTGTTTAAATTATACTATTCTTATGGCAATGGAAGACTCGCCTATTTGTTGAAGAGATAAAATTGAACTATCTCTGATTAGTGAGCTGACAAGATATTTTTCATAAATGAAGAGTTAATATAACTTATTAACCTAATTCTGCCTTGTACCTCAAAAAATGATTTTGAAGATATTGTTACTGCAGCGTCAAAGTATATTTATTTATTTATTTTAGTTAATGCCTTTTGGCGAGGTTCATTACTCGAGGCCTCCTTTTTCACCTAACCGTTGGTCTTGGGTAAGAGAATTGGGAAGGAGAAATGTTGGGTTGTCAGGGAGCTTACGTTACCGAACCGACATTTATCTGCAGTAGGCGAGGGAAACCCCAGCTGAAAGTTCACCTAGTTCGGCCGAGCAAAGTTTGAACCCACGCTCTACCGCGTGGACGCTACCACAGGACCACCGTTGTCGGTAGACCACTTCTGTCGGTGAACTATGAATATACGTAAACTTACAAATAAAACTGATTTAGGGAATGAGTATTGAAGATACAAAAAGTAAATACCACTGACAGCAATCGACACTTTCAATGATCCTTCATGCAAATTTCATCCTAATGTTAAAGATCTTCTCCAATTACTTTGCTTGATACCTGTGACATCTTGTTCGGGAGAAAGACGTTTTTCAACTTTGAAGTTGACGAAAATGTACCTGAGATCCACTATGCCAGAAGAGAGACTAATTGGATTAACGAACTTATGAGAGACTAATTGGATTAGAGATTTTATGAACTATAAAAGTGATATAATTCTTGATCCTTCAAAAGTTAATGACATGTTTACCAAAATTCTCCCAAGGCATTAAAAAAATTTATAAGCAGCTTAAGTAAACTCGTTTCTAACAGAGTGAAACTACATTGTATTTGTAGTAATTTTTTATTAGTAAAAATTTCGTTAATGATGATGTGGCATTATCTTGTTTCTTCTTTAATCTACTCATTGATTCTTTCAATCAACCTTAATCAATATGAAAAAATAATACAGACTAATGATGAGATTTCAAAAAGCTGATTTCAAAGCCATGTGTGAAAAATATCATATTTATTACATAAATCGATAACAAAACTGATTATTCTACGAGGATACTATTTGATCCTTATACGTAAGGTCACTACCAAAGAAATGTACAATTTTTAAAAATCCAATTTATTTTCTATATATTTGATATTTTTACAATATATTGAATCACCCTTGAGGCTAACTGTCATTTTGCCACATAATCTCCCTCCCTTTCAACTGACTTACGCCAGCGTGGAACTAAGGCCTGTATACCTGCACGGTAGAAGTCAGGACCAGCACGGTTGAGCCACTGTTTAGCAGCCTTCACAAGAGTGTCATCATCTTCAAATATCGTTCCGCGTAGGGATTCCTTCAGTTTACCGAAGAGGTAGTAATCACACAGTGCCATATCAGGGCTGTAGGGAGGGTGTTTCAATGTCGTCCACCCGTGATCTCGGTGAAAATTTCCTCACTGACATGTGGTCTTGCGTTATCATGCAATAGCAAAACAACGTGTTGTTGCCGATGTTGTCGAACGAGAAACATTCGCGCATTAAGTTTTTTAAGGGTTGCCTCTTACACGTCAGAATTGATAGTAGTTCCGTGTGGTATGATGTCTAAACGAAACAGAACTTCTGAATTTAAAAAAAAATCATCACTTTTCCTGCTGAAGGCGCAGTTTTGCATTTCTTCTTCTTAGTCGAGTTTGCCTGATGCTATTTAATCGACTGCTGTTACGTCTCAGGTTCAAAGTGATGCAACCATGTTTTATCTCCTGTCATAATTCTTGGAAAGAAAATATCTCCAGAATTCTCGTACTGTCCCAAAAGTTCGCTGCTCACTGACCTCCTTGTTTCTTTGTGGACATTGTCAACATTCTCGGAAACCACCTGCAACAAACTATTTCGATTTCAGTTGTCTCAATATTCTGCGCATACTCGCTCCTCCTACTCCCACTCGCATTGCCAATTCCTTCACTGTTATGCATTTGTCTGTCAAAATCTTGAATACGCTGTACATTGTTGGTAGTCTCAGCAGTGCTCGGTCTGCCGTTGCGGTATTATGGGAATTATATTCTGTGATGTACGTACATTTTTAAATTGAACTTCTTGCTCAATCCTATCGCTTCCTTAATTATTGGAAACCATACATCTTCGATACGTTGCAAGTCAGTTTACCTGAGTATCTGCTCACTGTGTTATATTATGTATATCTACTTTATGTTTAATGTGTATGCATACTAATATATAACGGTGTTTGTTTGCTACCTGATCACGACACTAAACCAGTGTACAGATCGTGATCAAATCCGTCAAGAACATAGTTTAGCTGTCCAGAATGAACATAAATTAACTTTTATTTTTAAAACGTGTGAAAAGAAAGATAGGAAATGTTTTTAACGATAAATTACGAAGAAATCGGGAAAATTTAGAGCTATAAACAGTTAGAGATAGGTGACAATTATATATAGCTATATTCCTCGCCTCAAAGAGCTCACAACAGTATAAAACAAGTCCACTACAGCATATATCTATCAACAAAGTTTAACCTAAATTATTGGAAAAGCTACTAAAAATAGAAATGTAAAAATACTTCAATTTAAGAGAATAATTGAAGAAGGATAAAAATCAATCATCATCAAATTATATGAGATTTTCGTTTTGTGCATTTAACAAAGATAAAAAACGTTTTTAAATCGTAAAATTTAGGTTTTACAAGCGTTTTAATGAAATGATGCAGCCAGATCATTCTACCTGAGATGCTGTGATGAATAGAGACACTTCGGATGTTATGTCCAAGTTGGGCCAACATTGGGGTTAGGAAGGGAACAGACCCAGGGTGTAGTGGGAAGGGAGGGTCATGTAAATATATTGAATCGAAAAGATAGTTTAATCCATAGATTTCGGGAACTTTCAGATAAACAGCGGCATGATACCGTATAAGTACAAGGTCAGAAAATATGGGGGTTAAACGCCCCTAACTAAGGGTGAAATGGTGAGCTAGACTAATTGGTTACGTTTCGATTGCTCTGTTTCTCTCACGGAAAGCTTAACGTTGCATGCTCAAGTGTGGTTTTATCTATTCTTGCTGCTGGAGGAGAAACTCAGTGGTGTACTCAATCACATTTTGTATTATATTTGTATTATTAGGTGTACAACTTTGTTTCCGCCGTTTTCCAATGGATCGCTTTAGCGGTGTTTAATGGAAACAGATGTAGACGTCATACTATAAGCTTGGGCATTTGTCTACATAACCTCATCGAAACATTAGTCGCCTTGTGTCCGCGTCGTAAAGTTATTCTCGATTGAAAATGTCAGTTTACGAGCCAAATTCTCGGCATTTGCGGGATGTTTTAATTTTCTGTTTCAACATGAAATCTGCGACTGAGGCTCATCGAATACTCTCAAATACTTACGGCGAGACCGCTATTAGTGAAAGGACGTGTCGAGAGTGGTTCCAACGCTAAAATAACGCTGATTTTGACAACGAAGACCGACGTGGTGGTGGAAGAGAGGTTTTCAAAGATGCAGAATTGGAGGCTAACACATCTGAAACAAACACAGGCAGTCTGTATCGAATGCGTTTTAGTCGAGCATTCAAAAACAAACGGCCGCAATACTATCATAGACACTATAAAGTGATTTTGCAGTATGACAATGTTCTACCCATGTCGCAAAGAGGGTCAAAATATACTGGGAAACGTTCAAATGGAAAGTCCTACCCCACCCGCCGTATTCTCCAAACATTGCTCCCTCTGACTATCACTTGTTTCGATCTCAAACACACGGTCAGTCTGACTCCAGCTTTTTCGCCCTTATGAAGAAGTCAAAAATTGGATCAATACGTGGATCGCCTCAAAAGATGAGCAGTTCTTTCAACGCGGAGTTCGTATGCTGCCCGAAAGATGGGAGAAAGTAGTGGTCAGCGATTCACAATATTTTGAAACGTAAATGTATAACCAGGTTTTTACAACAAATCCTCGAATGTCAAAAGAAAAAAAAAACGACGGAAGTAAAGTTGTATACCTAATATTATGAATTTGTAAAGTTAGGATTCGAACGTTTGAATAAATATATTTTTAGTAAATCTAGGGAGTAAAATTTCTGGGATGCTCGAATGAGTTATATATTTGTTTAATTTTTACATTGAACAAGCGTGATAATTTTTTAAACTTAGTAAGTTATGTAAATGAACTTTCTATCGAAAATTAAATGGGACACACTAATATATTTTAGAAATAACGATGGCTGAAGTAGTAAACAGTTTTAAAGGATATTGACTAACTTGGATTTATTACAGCAATTGGAACAAATCATTTCCTAACAATTCACTGTCATAAGTTTTTTACGCTCACTGAACAATAAAAATAATTGATGAGTTCGAAGAAATAGAGGGGCAAAAAGAATGGTAACCTTGGTTATACATTTTAGTGTCCCTGTATTCTTGAGTTATCTTTCGAAGTACGTAAACCAAGATAACAAGTGGAGGTTCTTATATGTGGGTAATTAGCTTTAAAACCGGAACGAGGTAATAAACAAACGAGATTATATCGAAAATTGTAAAATATGTCACAGTATAAAATATATCTTATGCATTGTTTCACCTATTCCTTTGAGATGGCATGATAGAGATAACGAGAAACGAAAGATGATTTGTAAAACTATGATGTCATCTCGTAATGCGCAAATTGGTTGATCCATTTAAGTAAAATAAACTTATTATCTGGGTAAAGCTCCAAAATGCGTTAATTGTTATTCCAAAACATTAAAACCCTACATGAAAAAATCATTTGAAAAATGCTTTCGAACGTATATCACAAAGACTATGGAATGACTATCACTCCAGATATTTTTAATACTATTTATATAAAAGTTTTCATCATACTTGAAAGATGGGTTCCATCTATTCATCATGTAGACGGTTTTAGATCGTCACTTGAAGGAAAAAATATGAAAGGATAGAATAACGCATGCTCTTCGAAGTTTTGAAAATAATGCATGTGTTGATTTAAAGATCAAAATAAGAACACCCCAACGGAATTGCCTCTGGAAAATCGAATAACATTTTATATATAAAATTTGCATACTTGAATGATAATATGATGGTGACAAGTATACCAAACTAAACTGAATAGAACACATTCGTTGGAAAAGCATTGGCATTTGTACAGGAAACAATGTAAGAGCTTAAATCGATTCTTACATTTCTGAACTAAATTCATATTTTTCATGACAGTATAATGAAATTGAGATATTTGTGCATAAAATGTATAACAATGAAATGGAATACTGTTCCAAGTATTTCTTAATTCGTAAAACACAAAATTTTAGAGAAATCTTTTATGGTAGAACATATGCCCTAAGTTGTCTTATGGCTCATATTAATTTAGTTTTATGTGTACTCAACTTTGGCACGGTTGTGTACATAAATTCTGTAGCCCCATCCTGACCCGGGTTTTTCTCCGTTTTTCCTTCTGGTAGAGGCGGATTTATCATACAGGTTCTCTAGGCTTTGTCTAGGGGCGTGTTTATTGTAACAATAAATCGTGAATTTAGTGTTATTTCAATTCTTATGATTTTTAAACACTATACTCAGAATAATCTATAGTTCGATAATAACTTGTACATGTAAATTTTTGCTTAAAATTACAAACATATTGACATTCTATTAGTATTATAACTCGCAGCTAACTTTTTATCTTATCTAGGAACTTTTGCTGAAATTTTTGAATCCGCCTCTGCCTTAGGGCCCTTGATCGGAATTGATGGGATGGTCCCTTGCTTGCTTCCGGAGAGTAAATTAGTTGTGTTTTTTCCTCCACGTGGTCATACGCAGTTTGTACTGTTTTTTGACAATAAATTTATAATTTACGTAATTTATCACTCGTCGTAGGCAATTATCGATATTTAATTTTACAAAACAATCCAAGACCAGATGATTAAATTCTCTATCACCAAATTATGAGGAGTAAAACGAAGAATAATTTATTATTTCTGATTTGTAACAAAGAGAAACAAAATATGAGGAAATAGAACGCTTTTATCTGCCCAAGGTGACACACTTTGAAGCACATTAATTATATTTGCTTTCGTCGGCAATCTACTCCTCCAGACACGTGATATTATGTAATGAGAGAAGCAAACGATCTTATCTCGAAAATTAACTCTTTCTTCTCCTCACTTGTTGGAACATGATTCTTCATTTTTCTACATAATATCCGAAATGTCTCACCTATTTGAAATTAAGCGTTCGCGAAAGGTTACCATAAATACATGCATGTAAAGACTACACGTAATGTATGTATCGTATTTTTTAAACGTGTAAGAAAATAATAAAGCAATTTTCGCAACTTTCAAACGTGGTCATTAGACAGTGATTATAAGATGGCAAGACGAATCGGAGTTGAATTTTTAAGAACTTGTGTACCGTAATTTATCATGTAGGTATGTTTCATATGAATAATTTCACCCGCAAAATTAATATTGTGTCCGTTTAACAATAAATTCATACATGAATGAGTTCAGATTTCTTTTCTTGGTCTTTGCAAATCAATGTGTTATTGTAATATTAGCGAATAATTTCATTTTACTTAACGTCATTCATTGAAATGGATTCCGAGGGAATATATTCTTGACTAGGAATATGTCGGTAGATGGGCGATTGGATTGGTTTTCAGCGATTCTTCATTTCCTGTACTAAACCTTTTCCACATTTTTCTGCCGTAATGTGTTTGCAGGGAAGAAAATAATTGTTGTTTAGATGAAAGTCATAAGAAAATGTTTGTTTGTTGTTGTTTTTTTGAACTGACCGGCGGAAAAGTACGGTCAGAGTATTCTACCATCTGAACATTCAAAGCTCTCTCACCGAGAACATCCTCTCATATTACACATTAATTAAGAAGCGAAGATATTGCAGTGGTAGTATAGTATTTCATTTGGCTCTGATGAAATATCTAACTTATTCTGTGTAAATATTTTTGTGATGGGAGGTTCAGGAAATGAAGAAAGATTAAATCTCTGTTTATTTGATAGACTTACTACACCAAATAAGTAGTAGTAATAATAATGTACGATTCTGTATAATGTATATTGTATTTTGACATTAATTTGTAGCAACATGTCCTATGAGAACCATCGCAGGAATTATAAAATAAAAATATTTTATAATTTTCGATTCTGATTGTGTGAATGAACGAATCCCCTCAGGCATGCACCGTCCACAAAGTGATGACGTAAATTCGAAAATGCATTTATGCAGAAAGATTTAAAGTTTTCCACATTATTCGCAGACGGGCATTGAAAGTCAATTCTCCGTATTTGGACCGAACTAGAGCGACCCTACGCCCTGTTGTCTGTGTGACATGAATTATTGCATGCGCACTGCGGGGGATTAATCGATTAATCAGCACAATTCGAAATTTGGGAATTACATGCGCCTCGGATTCCACGATGCATAGAGTGGCCTCACAATCAAATGAAAAATCAGTTATTTCTTTCTGCATTGTCCTTTTAGGGTGTATTAGAATGGAGGGGCACTCTGACCCAATTGAACAATTACCTTGAAAATATTTGAAGGGTCTTTGTACTAACTAATCTGCTCATAAGGACGGATTGAAAAAAATAAAACATTTTTACTGTGGAAAGGGAATGCCAATCAGATATGAAAGAATACCTTTTTCAAATAAATAGAAGATTTTTTAAAAAGGACTGAAATCAAGCTTGTTCCCATACCTGATTACACTTTTCTGAATCATGTAGCATTTTTAATAAGGGTCAATCTATACGAAACGGTCTACATAAAATTAATTTGTTTACTCGACAATTTCTTTGGCTTCATATTTTCCCTCAAACTTCAGGAATTCAAAATAGTTTCTTTTTTATCTTAGTTCATTTACCTGTTGCGACCCTTCATGTTTTCAGCGCGCGCGTATTTTCGTGATGGTGGTATGTATTTTTATGTTAAAATGTCATGAACCATTTCTCCTTTAGTACCTTCTCCTCCAAACGAAGTACGTATTCTAAGTACGAAATCTATGACAGTATTTGAAGTTACAAGTTGGAGTTAATACTACTTTTCCTTGACCACGTATTGACGATACTATAACATAGTTCTTCGCTCTGCGGCGCGGTCATTCTCTTGCGGTTCCTATAAAATATTAATGTGTGGGAACTATAGTCCCTAAATACAGGTCTAACTTTATGGAAAAAAAAATGTTTACCACCGACTTGAAAACAATTAACCTTTGGTCGGAATTGAGAGAATAAAATTGTTGTAGCTCTCTAGAGTTCTGCATCCATGACGTTGCATTACCACTAATTCGATTTCAATGTCATTCTTGATTACAAATGACAGAATATAGGTATTTCAGAAACAAGTTCTACACACAATGGAAATCTGTTCCATAACTATGTCTATAGACCGTAAGAAAACGCAGAAACACTCATTTCTTTTATGCTCGTTCATGCTACTGTAAGGGACAATTGACTCCTTCGACTGGACGATATGCAACCCTCTGCCGTGATATTTGACTATGCTAGGTGCTCGTATCGTAACCTGAATTCCATCCATCTTGGCGAGTGCCTGTTTTCACTGCCAACAATCTACTGGACAATATTAAAGTGTTGCATGCGTTCGTCAAAAAGTATACAATAACACAAACCACGCTAGATACAAGAGGGGAGGAGTTAAGATGATTCGACGTGACGGATTCGGACACCTTTCCTTATCATTCAGAATAAAAAATAGGAGACTTTTTGTTTTATATTCTGCACTGAATGAATTATGAGCACTGGCGCATAGAAGTCAGTCGCCGAACGCAACAAATTCGCACCATAAACGTTCCTCAAATAAAATGTAAATAATTTGAATCAAATTAAAATTAAAAAATATGGAGTGTACCCTACTCAAGTTTCCAATTACAATTCATTACAAAACACATGGCACTAAATATCCATTATTATTAAAAAATTAAGGAAAGAATACTAAAAATCGAAACATATTATAATTATTAAACTAGACAACTCTCTAAAAAGATCAATCAGTTTCAAAAAATTATCATCACTTAACTTAGAACACACCTGAACATAATATCTAAAAATACAAGAACAAATTGCATGAATTATCATCCACCTCAAACTATTTGCAATATCACTATAGGCTCATATAAAAAGCGCACCTCCAAGAAAACCCTTTTTTTGCACAAACAATTTTCTCTGTATCTCAAAAACGATGCGATGTACAGGTATGCGACTTAATTAACTGACCAATCAAAATGCGTCTATGCATATTTTCATAATTTTGAATTTTAAGAAACCGGAAGTGGAGTGCGGTGTGTAAATGAAGTTGGTAAGAACTGTTCAGAAATAGGCTTCTATTCCTTATGCATATTCAAAGTAAAATCTCAAGTTTGGTTTCGATGCATCTATTTGTTCCTGAGTTATTGAGATGACAAAATTCTTAACATACATTCACACATACGCACGCACACATACGACATTGGACATCATCGCCAAAATTTGAAAATACACACTCCTGGAGCCAATTCGCAAAGACCCGAAGAGATCTCAATTTTTTTGTTTAAAGCCGATTACAACACTTTCCTTACACACTCTGTTTAATTGGAAAGTAAAAAATTATAGGTACTTATTTTCACTTCACCAAACGATTGCAGTATCATTAAAGAGAACTCGTCAAAAAAATGTTATCCATGAAAAAGAAATTTGCAATATTATACTTAAGTTTATATAAATGTCATGACAAAAAATCAGAGATAATTTTATTTACAAACTTTGGTCATAACTTTCATATTATATTGTGAGAGTTTCTAAATTAATGGTATTGCTCCTTAACACGACGTTGTTTAAAATGCAGGTGGCACCAAACATTAGAGATGGCTATGGCATTAATCTAATTACTAACTAATAAGTTAACTTGAAACGATTTAAGTGATAGTTCGGTTATTATATAAGTAGTTTAATCGATTATTTCAGTAATTTCTTAGAAACAATCGTTACTCTTTAATTGTGATCTAAAAATTAAATACAAGAATAAATTGGTGCTAATAATGTGATTTAATTTTACAAAAATAGAATGTCGAGAATCCTCAAAAATTAAAGATAACATGATATAAAAAGATGAATTGGATGGGACCTATCACTGAAATAATGATCTTGCCCCTAAGACTTGATCCTTACTCATCTTTTTAAAAAAAATATTTGAATGTACCGTTCCGGAAGGCTTCCATATTTTTAAAACAATATTAGAGTCCCAGTGTTGAAAGTACTCCCCTAAATTTTATTGAAAATATGAAAAATGTATATCCACAATTAAATCTAATGACTACAATATAAACCAGCACATCAGTCACATCAATTACATATATTGTCACATTAGTGCCATCGTGTACAGTGTTCGCAGCGAAAGAAAAGAAATGAGGGAGGAGTGTATAGACCAGTATTGTGAGTGAAAGTTACATAATCCTTCCTCTTTAATGTACTCTGTCCAGTCTTTATTGGTGAATAAACCATAACGTTTTTAGTTCGTTGATCCATCCTGCTCGTTCAGCAACAACTATTTCACAATTATGAAGTAGATGTTCCACTGTATCCTCTTCTTTGCCACATTTACACCAATTACTACTTTTTTACACATTTACACATTTACTACTTCACTGTTATTACTTTTCCAACTTACCATTGTTATTCTTCAAATCCCGTTCCAAATGTCCACAAATACAATTACTTAAAGAAAGCAAAATTTACTCACTGTATATCGCTGATTGTCTTTGCAAAGAATATGAAATGTAAATACGGTTGGACGTATTGTAAGAGATTCCGAAGTAGTAAAATTTATTAGAAAAATTAATATATACGTTCCATGTAGAACATAAAACACTGTTGTGAAATATAAAATTAACCTAACATTCTTTTACATAGAAAAATTTATTGTTTCTAGCCTAATACTCCATTCTTTACGAACGTAAACAAACTGCCGGTCGGTTTATCTATTGTCGCAACTAATGAATCTTGACAATCTCTTCTGTACCGGTAAATCCCCCAGAAGCGACGCGCGTCGGCCTCGCCCCGGCCGCCGTGCCAAATGGTCGAGGGCTACTGGTTCAAAGGCGGAATCAGTTAAAGACACTAGCCCAGTGTAAAGAAGCACCACTACGTATCGCTACGCTGAACATCGGAACTCTTACGGGACGAAGCCGTGAATTGGCGGATATGCTCAAAAGACGGGATGTGGACATTGCTTGTATTCAAGAAACACGTTGGAGAAGACAGAAATCTCACGAAATAGGAGACGGATGCAAGCTTATATACCATGTTTCGGCTAGATATCTTTTATGTCAATATGTCTGGTAATCGCCATGTTAGTTAGCACTCGGTAAACCGGCGATGTTGGCTGTTCTCATAACTCTATTTTACATCTCGTGTATATCTATTTGTAGTTCTACTTCCTGTAGTTTTTTCCCTCCAGCAGTGGACTAGTTGTCTAATTATCTTCCTTTTCCATCCACGCATAGCTTTATCTACCTCTTCATCACCTAATCTTATTTTCTCCCGTTGACGTATCCTTGTTCGTAAATAAAGTCTATCTACTACAAGGTCTATTGGCAATAATCCCAAGAAAACAAGCATTGCCTTCGTTGAAGTACTTCGGTACATACCACTCCAATGTTTCAATCCCATTCTCTGCAGACTACTCATTCTCCGTTCTATGTGTCGTAACTTACTTCTTTTATACCATGCATTCGCGCCACATGTTAAATGTGGATCAATTACTCCCTCGTAAAGTCCAATTAACTGTTTAGGTCCAATTGTATATTTTTTATACCTACTCTTTGTAACCCGTATATTATTTTCTTCAACTTCTGTCCTACATATTCCATATGTGGTGTTTTTTCTGCTTTGAAGGTTTGTGTTTACAAATAATTTATTTTTTCTTTGTCATTGTTTTATTTGTGTGTGTACCTAATTTTGTTTTTTATGCTTGTAACTATGATGAAACATTGTTGATATGTCCATTCACTAACATTCGCCTGATAATGGCAGCATCGTGCTGTTGAAACGTAAAAATATTAATTACTAGTCTACATTAAAAGGTCGATTATTTCAATTTAAATATTAGTCATTCATCCAATATAACGCCCAAATATTTTAGTGGGGATTTTAGGTTTAATCGCCATGTTGAAAACTTTATAATTGGGTCTCGACTACTTCTGGTTCGTACCAAATACAATACCTTCTGTTTTTTATAGACGTAGAGTTTCACGGCCGGAGTCAGTATGAACTTGTCTGTCCGGGACAAACCGCGTTTAGTAGATGCAACTACCAACGTTTCGGCCATCATGCTGTGGTGTTCTTAAGGGCAATGTCAGAGTCGTACAGACCTAAGTCGCTGTCGTACTCTGCGAGGTTGAACGAGTCACGCGTCGGTTATACAGGTTCGGTTGGGGGCATGATGCATCGTACATTGGTGGGTATTTCTCGTAACATCGCGGAGCAATCAGGAGAGAAACTTCCAGGGTCCTTCTCGAGCTAAACCATCGGAAAGTAATATCAGTAAAGAGGAAAGAAGCGTTAGGATCTCTCAGGGAACAAGATGATTTAGTTATCATGGCAGCCGATAAAGGTAACGCCACTGTCGTTATGAAACGATGTGAGTACATCAGTAAGATGGAAGGACTCCTGAGTGACGGGATGTACTCGCCGGTAAGTAAAAAACCTCTAAGGAAGATTATGACTGAGGTCAATGAACTCATCAGCAATGCTTCTTCCATACCTGATGACTGATTATTACCACTGACTGATAACATCTTGTCAACCAACAAAAATTCTGAGCACTTTGTAGATGTTCTGAGTGAAATAACTCTAAGTGACGAGGAACGCAAGGTGAGTTTCGATGTTATTTCACTCTTCACAAAGGTTCCGATCCGTGAAACACTGAAAGTCATAGAAAAACAGCTCGGACAGCGAGGCTTACCGTTGGAGTGGACCAAACTAACTGAATTTTGCCTTAATTCCACTTTTTTCAGTGTGACTGTTAACTTTACTCCCAAATAGAAGGAGCTGCTATAGGTTCACCCTTTTCTCCTGTAATTGTTAACATCTTCATGGGAGCGTTTGAAAATGAGGTTATCGAGGATGCTTTATTAAAACCTAGAGTCTCGTTGCGATACGTGAATAACACTTCGACAGATTCTTGGAGTACAGCAACCAAGCGCATACTAATATCAAGTTTACGGTGGAAATTGAATCAGATGGACAGTTACCGTTCTTAGATGAGCTCGTTAAACGGAAAGATGATGGTTTTCTTGCACATAGCGTGTACCGCAAGCCAACCCACACCAACCGTTACTTGTGTCACACCATCCAGCAATCAAACGTGGTATATTAAAAACATTAGTCACCCGAACAAGGAGAGTGTGACAAAGAGGGTTTAGACCAGGAGGGCAGACATTTGCGTGACACTTTCCACAATAATAGCTACAACAACAAAACCATAAACAATACCCTTAAACCTATCCATATGTTCATACAGTGGATGTAGAAAACCATGAGTTCTCCAAAACCGCCTTACTCCCATATGTTGATGGAGTAACTGACAAGGTTGGTAAAATTCTAAAGAAACATGACATACGACCTGTCTTACAGCGCACCTAAAATGTTGGGTGAATTACTTGTCAAATTTAAAGACAAGTTGCCCCATCTGGCGTCGGCTGGTGTTTATTCCATATCTTGTAGTTGCGGTCGCGAATATATAGGGGAAACCGATCGAACTGTGGAAGAGAGAATGATGGAACACATTTTAAGTACGGTAGGACAATCAAATCATCCGTGGTCCTGAATGATTTCGAAGCAGGACATGACTTTAATTTTGACGGCACTCGTATCTAAGGTGGATCGTTGGTGACCCAGACGAATCAAAGAAACCATAGAGATTGCCAGAACACCGAACAATCTTAATGTTGATCATGGCTTGATCGTGAGCGGCGCCTGGAGTTGGACACTGACTCCCCCTGAGCGTTCCATCGCTCTCGGGCGCCAAGCGAAGAGTGACCCCACACCCGCCCCACCCGGTCCCGCTACAGCCAGCACTGATTGGACGCTACGCTCGACCAATCAAGATGATGATCCCAACCGAACCGATATAACCGACGAGTTACTCGTTCGACCTCACAGAGTACGACAGCGACCTAGGTATGAACGACTCTGACATTGTCGTGTAGAAGTCCACAGCTTGATGGCCAAAACGTTGGTAGTTGTATCTACTAAGACGCGGTTTGTCCCGGAAAGTCAAGTTCAAGCCTCTGTCTTTTGTTTTAGACATCAGATTATTTTCCACACACCTTTGTTCAAATATTTCTGATATTAGTTTACTTATTTATTTATTTGTCTTGGCTGTTACAAAATAAATAAGTAAACTAGAACACTAGTTTACTGTTCTAGTTCTCGACGACTATTGGCCTCCATTAGCAACGCAACATCATCTGCGTATGCTATAGCCTCTATATGTTCTTCTATCATTACTTCAAAAATTATATTCATGATTACTTTCCAGAATATGGGTCCTGTGTGACTGCCTTGAGGACAGCCTTGTTTCACCGTACTTATTATTATTTCGTTATGTATGTCCAATATTATATTTCTGTCGTCCAAGTATGATCTCATTAATTTCAATAATTGCTGTAGTATTTCTCTTTTGTCTAATTCTGAGCAAATAAGTGACCACTGTGCGCTATCAAATGCTCCTTGGATGTCGACACTCATTACCTGTTATATGTTCCGCTTCGTGTACCTCTACATAACCGTATGTTGTTTGAATCAAGTTTTGTTCTGATTCTCATTTTAGTATGCCCTCATTTTGTTTCCCGGTATCCAGACAACCCGTGGTCTGGATCCAGACAACCCGTTGTCCCACCATATTTGTCCTGCTTTCGTCCCATTCTTTCTCGAACACTGCGGTGTCATTGTTTCTAACATATGTTGTTGTAATTCTCAACCCGCTGAACTATATTGTCATTGTTCTGCCGTACAATGTATGATATCTCTTTATTATCCTGCCAAAATCAATCCCATTTAAATTTCCTATAATTTATTTACTTCTGTATTTGATGTGATTCCTCCTGTTTGTTATCTATCATATATGTAATGATCGTATGATTACTCTGTAATTCTGTAGTAATTTCCCTCATTGTAGCTGTTGTATAGGTTGTTCTGGTTTGCAGGGTTATATCTATTACGAATGTTCCTTGAACGGAGGATAAGTTGGTATTCCGTAGATATTAACAATAGTCAAATCTTTCTTAAATATTATCCGTTCTTATTCCTTTCCTCTTGAATTCCCTGCATGGTTGCCCCATAATGTTGATCGACTATTCCAGTTTCCGCTTAGATATATGTCCTATTCTTTATACCTATTCAATATTTCTCGGGTTTTTCTGAATATTCGTGTTCCCTTACATTTGTATTCTACATAAATGTTTATCAAGATTATATTATTCCTTGACTAATCTTACCACCTGTTTAGTTTTCCGTGTGTATTCCTTTATTTACATGATTTCAATATTTGGATTGCAAATTATTGTTGCAGATCTTCCTCCCCTACAATATATACTTCTCATTTTATTGGTGTAAACTGGAGTCGGCCATATCGTAAGTATGGCTCTTGTAACGCACTAATTATGTCTATCGCGTTGCGAGATATATACTTAGGTAGCTCTAGAGCTCCTTGAATTCCTTCGTGCACATTGAGTTGCAGTACTTTAATACCCTTAGTTGGTGTTTTGTGTTATTATGTCGCATATCCTCAAGTATTCCTCGCACTGTCGACTACGTAATGTGTATGCGACCTATTCTTCCGCTTACAGTTAATGTAAATAGGCGTTGTTTTGTTCACTGTACAATCTTTGATATCGTGTCCTGCAGATCCATGGTGCCCACAATATTGTTCCATTTTTCGGCAAAACGTCGCCTGATGTCCATATCTATGGCGGAAATAGCACCTTAATGGCTCTATAATTGCGTCTACTCTATACGATCTGAATCCTACATATACCTTACTTTTAGCCATTATTTCTTGATAAAATTCTCAGTTTGTTTCAATAACCCAATTTTTTAATGACTAGTGTGCTCTTTTTCACATTGTCTCCTCCATTATTTTGTTGTGATAAACATTCTAAAAATATTTCCTCCGTTTGTTCCTCTACTCCATGTATTATTAATTTTGGATTATTTATTTTTGGTTGTGCTAACTGTAATTGTCTGCGAGCTTTTAACATTTCCCCTACTGCAGAACTCATTGGTCCTTCCTTCATATGTATTAATAGTTTATTACCTCTTGTCATTTTACACTCATCTTGTTTAACTATATTTGATCCTTTCTCAAGCAATTCGAGCACTGTTTTAACCACATTTATTCTATCTGCTTCTTGTTTCTCAATAAGTATAGCCTTATCTCTTTTTAGCCGACGGTTACTACTTTCGCTTTTCCCTCTCTTCACATTGCGTATCTATATGTGTTGTTTCTTTGACCAACCCTCTAATTTCATTGCCAACCTTTCTGTGGTTGCATTCATTTGCTTTATATATGTTTACATCTTCTCCTGTTACTCTAACATGTGCTATAATATATTTTGATTTGACTCCCGTAGGCTACGTACTATTTGCTTCCTATCTGTCCTTGTTTGTTCACGTTCCTGATGTATATTCCAACGTTCATGTATTACCTCTACTATGTTCTCCTCTACTCATTTAATAGCTTGTTTTTATTATACTTAGATTTTCTTCGTTTAACTTTTGTCCTATCTCTGTTGTCTGTTTCCTGACCTGTGAGTTCCTCATTTCATTTTACTTCTGCTTTCAATTGCTCTAATGCATTTTGCTGTCCTTCTGTTATTTTCCAAAAATCTCTAACCTCGTCTCGTATTGCTTGTTGCAACTTTTCAGGTATTCTTTCAAACTTGTCGTCGGATATAATCTCAAGCTGTCTTAAATATGTCGTGCGTCTTTCTTATCTGTTAAACTTGTTTTACGATTACGTCGCGTTCGTGTTTTAATCGTGTCCTCGTCTTCTTTAGTCGTACAATAGTCGGTTCTACTTGTACCACGTGGAGGTTGTGCATCGAGGACTACAGCTACCCGTTCCTTGTTAATGTTGTTTTATTGTCTAGTTGTTCTTGTATCATACTCTGTCTGTCACCAGTACTGTTTCTATACAAATACATCAGGATACGATATCTTACGTTTTCCAAATGTTTTTGTCAAAATTATTTATGATTATTATCTTTCTCAGTTTTATTTTTGATCATGTTCATTTGGCTTATTTTCCTTTTGTATTTGCCGTTTACTGCACCAAAATATTCCAAATCGTTTACGAATATGATGGGTTTTATGAAAAAGACACGTTTCCCTGGCACGTGTGTCACCCCTATTACACGTGTTCCAATAATTTATTCGGATTTAAATTTGGTATATAAACAGGGTACAGCCCGAGATCCTCCTTCAAAATTTGGCTTTGGTAGCTCTGTTTAATTGGCCACAATTTTTCGATTTTACAGGTATATAGTGTCAGAGATTAGCATAAGCAGCGCTGGTAGCCTTCCCCCGAACGTTGTGAAGCACATTATAAGTATAGTTCATGTATGATCTAGAAACCAATGCTCTTAATATTCTTTGCCCGTGTATGAACGGTTCTTAAGGCCGTTCTTGAATAACAACGATTTTACAAATAGTACTTAATTCTGAAGCTACTGCTTGTCTTCTATGCGGGTTTTCCCTAGGAGCTGGTTCTATAATACATTCTGCTCATTTTGTTAAAGTTTCAAGTCACTGCAACGCATTTTTACCTGGAAATTAATGCTTTAATATGACACAACATATCCTTGTGCGTACATACGTAAACTTCAAAAATTAATTACTCCGTCATATAGATATCAAATTCCTTCTAATTTCTTCACTCTCTTCTACAACATTCTAATTTATTATTATCAAATAATTTCTTCATTTAAACTTCACTATATGAACGTAACCACGGCACTTAAGTCACGTAAACTCATACGTAATTGTTACTATTTCTTTTTATGTTAGTATTTCGGCTTCTATGGGTCGAATTGTTCCAAATTTTAACAGTCTCTTCTATCGTCGTCTACTGCACTCTCGTACACAATTTAACTGATGAAACACACTTATATCTCTTTCGAATCATTTATAGACACAGCTGTTTTAAATGCGCCCGCTGACCACCATCTCAGAATGCTGACAGACCGTTTTTATCTGTTTCTATATATATATTGTTCATAACAGTATTAACCCAAGGTGTTTCTAGATGCCTCTCTTCCTCTTCTGATCTCCAATTTTTCCGTACTTTTTGCCATATGACCATAGTTCTGTTGGAGTCCGTCGCTGTCTCAAGGTGGTGGGCGCGTCATACTCTACCTCATAACGCCCCTTATACTACCAACTTTATGAACATATTTTTCCAATTCGTTTTGCGTATTTGTCTCCCGTAACAACTCGTCCAGGTTTAATATTGAGCATTATATCCCCCTTCATTGCTAGAACATATAGTTGACAATCCCACTTAAAGTGTTCTTCTAATTCTCTGCCTAGTCCGAATATTACTTGATTTCATACGTATTTCCCATCCGTTTCAAATATGTCCTAAAAAGCCAAGCTTTCTAAGGCTCCAATTAGATTGGGCTTAGATAAAAACATTTCGTCCTCTTTTCCTAAAATATCATTTCTTTATGTAGTTATATAAAGTCCGTCTTGTACTTTCTTTTTCCCATTTCATTTTCCAAACTCATATTCGTTCTCGTGTCAATTCTATCCTCCCATTTCCTTCCTCATTCTTAACCCCTCTCACTTTTACTATTATCTACCCCTGTTGTTTCGTCATTCGTCTATTCTTGATATTTGTAGTACGATGATCTGCACGTCACATTCCTATTAATTCCGTACGAAACGTACTGTAACAACCACTCAGTCGTAGTAAGCACATCCTTTGTATCTTGTTCTCAAATTTCACATTAACAATTCTGTCACCCCATATTGCATAGTCGTAAGATAAGATTGGTCTTATTGCTCTTTGTTCATTGTTATTAAATTTTTGTAAGGAACATTATATTTTGTTTAACCGAGTCTCAAAAAACCACAGGATAATTTTTCTACTTCTCTCTTATGTACGCCAAATGCTCTCAACACAATTTTTCATCAAGACCACGAAAGATTCCGCGCTGCTTTTATTTCTGTTAGAAAGCGATAAGCGATGCTGGCAGTACCTCACCACTGTACGTAAGGTCATCCTCTCCTCACGAGGTGAGTAAAAGGATTTGCTTCCGCTTGCCGCTGTCTTATCCGCATGTGCAAAGTGCCCGCGACGGGCAGCTGAGTCCATCCCTGAGTTAATCCTTTAGCTTATGGATGTACAGTAATAGTAGATTTCACAGTAATAGTAGATGATACATGTACAGTAATAGTAGATTTCACATACAGCAGACTCTATTATCAACAATACTTATTAGTTTGGCAGTATTCTATAATAGAAATTACTGATTATCTGCAAAACACAAATTATGTTATAACCCTCACTAGTTGTATTTTATACATGCAATATTTTATCGTTTACAATACACCGTGTATTCATAAACTTTCAGGACTGCCTCCCTGAGAACAAAACAGGTGGTGCCATCACTGCGGAATAAATTGTGTTACGTAGGAACGACTTAGGTCATACCGAGCCATTTTCATACAATTCCGACAGGTTTTATCCTGTAGGCGGCCATTCTTGTAAAGTGTTTCAATGTGCTCTTGTCATCGTAACAGTATAGAGCAATGAACAAACATCAAATTTCATTTTAAATTGGGTAAATCGCGCACAGAAATGTATGTAATTCTTAAGGCTGTCTATGGTGATGATGCAATGAGTCGTTCGCGAGTGTTTGATTGGTTCTCGAGGTTCAGAGATGGGAGAGAATCAATGGAAGATGATGAGAGATCAGGTCGTCCGCGTTCAAGTTGGAATGATGAATATGTGGAAAAGGTACAAGATTTAATGAGGTTAGACCGCCGAATGACGATATAAATGATAGCAGATTCACTAAACTTGAGCGTGGTATCAGTTTTCACGATTATGACAGAATATTTCAAAAAAGAAAACTGCAATATTCGCTCACTGAGGAGCAAAAAGAGCATCGGGTGTTTGCCTGCGAAGAGTTGGTTTTAATGGCCGATAAAAATACAAATTACCTGCATAATATTGTCACTGGAGACGAGACTTGGTGTCTAGAGTACTATCCGGAGACAAAACGCAAGAGTGCTGAATGGACGAGCCAGGAAAAGAAGCGGCCGATGAAAGTTCGTGCTTCCAAATCATTGCTGGTCACCTTTTTCGACAGTCGGGGTATCATACACAGAGTGTTTCTTCGCCAAGGTTCCATTGTTACTGGGACATTCTAAAGAGAGGTTTTGGATCGACTTTTGAAACGAATGCAGCGTGTGAGGCCAAATTGTTGGGCAGTATCGAATGGTGGTTGTTGCACGACAATGCACCGGTTCACACGTCCATTATTTAAAGGGATTTTGTGACGGAATGTCAAGTACCCAGCATCAATCACCCTGCGTACTCACCTGATCTTTTCCCCCAGACTATGTTTTTGTTTCCTAAACTCAAATTGAAGTTGAAGGGGTAGCGATTCACTTCAGTAGAGACGATTGAAGCGGCGGTGACAACGCAACTGAACAGTATTCCAGTACAGGTGTTCCAGAAGACGATGATGGAGCTGAAGATTTGTGCTAGGTTCTGTATCGAATTGGAGGGAGACTATGTAGAAGCCTGATTATAAATATAAGTAATTTCATTGTATTGTTTGATCTGTGCGTGTCCAGTCCTGGAATTTTTTGAATACACTGTGTATCTGGAAACCTGTGGGATATACGAATATGTAGTTGATTTCCATGAAAATGTAGCAAATAAACAATTATTGTAATTAAAGTTCTTGATGGTTTTCGCGGCTGGTGTACGCAGAAGTGAAGATATCTTTCGTCCTTCATCGTGTCGTCCGGATAAAGTCTCCACGTTTTGCCTGAAGCCTCCACATATCTTCAGGAACTTGGGTATGTAGACTACCACTAGCGAGACTATGGAATCAGTCTGACTACTGACTCAAATCCCTGAAGGAGTCTGGTGGTTGCTAGCATTTATAAGACAAAATTGCATCCGAACTTCATGGACTATATGGATGACGTGACATGGTCCAAAAGGTTTTTCACAAATATTATTATAGCCCACACAAGATTGTTTTTATTATTCACTCAAAAAATTATTAATTTTATTATTATTTTTACAAAGCCAAGTACAATGAAGTACACAACAAGTTGGGGGTAAAATTCGCGGCATTCTCTAATGGGCCAACCATCCAGAGAATTCCAGCAAGAATGACAATGAAAAGATAACTAGTAAAAAAACTTTATAATACTTATTACTATAAACCTAAATATACAACACTACATTATAATACTTATTATTATTATGGATACAAAATTGTTGGATAAAGTTTACATCATGTGCATATAAATTCAGTGGTAATACTGTCAGAACAGAAAAACTAGGTCCAGAAGCATCGGACCCAAAAGCTAGAAATACAAGTAATGAAGTGAAATCAGTCTTTATTTAACATCTAACAATAGCCACTTCTTATAACTTTTTGGAAGATATTTGGTTATTTCTAGCAATAACTTTAAGGTTATTAGGTAAGCTATTAATAGTTCAATTGCATGATAGCGAGAACTATTCAGGCTTCAAAAGCAAGGGGATACGTATATATGTAGTTTTACTTACAAATTTCTTATAAATACTCTGAAGTTCTGTAAATAACATTTAAAGAGTAAGATTGACTGATTGACAAATCCTGGAAGAGTTACTGAAAGATATTATCGTAATATCCTTTTTCAATGTTACTGATANGAGACAGTCCTGGAAGAGTTACTGAAAGATATTATCGTAATATCCTTTTTCAATGTTACTGATAACACTAAAATCATTATCATAGCCATATCGCCAAGTGAGTTTGCGTATGTATATATAATATACGCCAAGTGAGTTTGCGTATGTAAATCATATACAATGATGTAGTATCCATAATCCTGCTTAACGTGGCTATGACAAACATCTAGATTTTTTAACAATGTTTTTAATATGTCCTTACCACTCGATCTACTATTTATTAACACTCCCAAGTACTTACAGTTATATTTCAATTCACACCATTTACGAACACATCATGAATACGGGGAAAACTGTCATTATAGTGACGGAAAGCAATATAAACAGACTTTGCAATGTTCATTGACGGTTCTGTTTTCATAGAGCCAGCAATAGATAACGCTCAAGAAACAATTCATTTTATGGATTACTGTATTTTGGACTACTAATCCATCGAGATAAATAATCATCAAATATATTCAATGCATTACGTCGAATTCTATTGCCGCAATGCTTCCGAAGGAGTATCTCAAGGTTGACTGTTTCAAAAACCTTCGCGATGTCGGCGCACTTTTATCCATAGTATGATATAGGAAGTCCGCACAGTTCCCACATAAACTCTAAAGCCAAATTGACTGTAAGATAGAATTATATTCTTCGAAAAAATCAGATAATCTAGTGAGTCATATATTTTCATAGATCTCGGCAAAGTTTGGTGTCAGGGATATTGGACGACAGATTGTGGCTTGCATTTTATCTCCACATTTATAGATCGAAAAAATTTCTGCGTTTCAAATGATCTGGATAATTCCCCATTACCATACTTAGGTTAAATACTTGTACTAGCGCACCACATATAGAAGGACAGACCGAAATTTATTATCGAACTAATAAACAGGACGAAAATTTAAATAGCATTCATTATACTGGCACACAAAAAAAGTTGTCTGAACCAAAGACTAGACCTATATATCATTATGTATTTTGACGCTCTGAATCCGAATCGGGAGCCAGAATTGCTCCATCGCCCTCCATTTTCTTTTAAATCACGAAAAACTACCTTTAAATAGGAAAAATACGAAAAATCATGTTTTCGGAGGGTTCAGCGTCAGATATAACTGTCCAAATCGACTAAAAATGATTGTAAAATGTGTATTTTGATGTCCTGAATCCGAATTCGGAGCCAGAGAATTTCAACTATATGATATTTATAAAGATGAAGAGTGGAGACTATTCATTAACTCTTCAAAACGGAGCCTTAAATCTTCTTCACAACTGGAATACGTTAGTATCGATTCGACTAGTCCACTCAACGAAGTTGAAAGAAACGCACGAGAATTTACAAATAGTATAAAGAAATTGAAATATGAAAAACACAAATGGAAAATTTGAGGTGATCTTAAGGTTTCGACTTTGATTCTTGGACAGCAATCAGGATTTACAAAACGTCCTTGTTTATTATAGTAGATTGTGGGATAATAGAGACAGAAAAAAACATGAACAAAAAGAATCGCCAAGAAGAACAAATTTCCATCAAGGTTTGAAAAACATCATCCACAAACCTTTGGTTGATCCTTCAAGTGTTCTGCTCCCCTCCCTCAATATCAAACTTCGTCTTATGAAACAGTTCGTTAAATTTTTTGATAAGGATGGCGACTGTTATGAATATTAGGAGAAAAAGTTCATGAAATAAGTGAAGCTAAACTGAACGAAGATATTTTCGATGTTCCTCAAATCCGTGCCGCATGCACAGACGAAAAACTGATCACAAAAATGAATTATACAGAAATAGTTGCCTGGGTAAGCTTCATAAAAGTCGTTCAGAAAAGTGAGGATTACAATGGTTTAGTTAAGGAACTGTTGGAAAACTTCAAACAGCTGGGTTGTCTGATGAATTTGAAATTTCATTTTCTAAACTCTCATCTGGACTATTTTCCGAACAACCTCGGAGACTATAGCGAAGAACAGTGTGAACGTCTTCACGAAGATATCAAGGAAATGGAGCGCCGGTACCTAGGAAGATGGGATGTTAATATGATGACAGATTTCTGTTGGATGCTTATAAGGGAAAACGAAGCAAAAACACAGAAAATAGATCCGTTGCACAGATCGTTTGAAGATAAAAGAGTTCGTTACAAAAGGAAAAAGGAGTGGATGAAACATCATTTCTCACCTGGAAGCGATATTCACAGCTTTCAATGCCCTCAACTCGCTAAATATCATATAGCTGAAATTCCCTGGCTCTGGATTCGGACTCAACGCGTCAAAATACATAATGATACATAGGTCTAGCCTTTGGTTCAGACCACTTTATTTGTGTGTACCTGTGTTACATGACCTAATTCAGAAACTATATTCAATAAAAGATATCTAATGGTTTTGACATAATCTGTAATGTGTTTTGTTTAGATGGAATTGTCTTAGAACTATTGATCTATGAGTTTGGAATTTATGAACATAATACATTTGTGTCGCTCTTACAGCATACATTGCTTCTCCTAATTACTTTTACTTTATGCCTTTTAGCAATGATTAGGCCATGAGGCCTGCTCTTCCACCTAACCGTTGGACTTAAGTAAGGGAAATGGGAAGGAGAGATGTTGGGTAGCCAGGGAATATATGGCTACGAACCGACATTAGTCTAGAGTAGGTGAGGGAAAGCCCAGCTGATAACCTCGCCTCGTTCGGCTGAACAGGGTTGGAACCCTCGCTCTACCGTTCAGCCAATGGGATCGTGGAAACGAAGACGCTACCACTAGACCACCGCTGTCGGTAATACGAAAGAAAAGACGCAATATCAATCTAGGCGAAGCAATCAGTTAAGTAACATTTACGAATATTTCATGAACGAAAGTTAAATTCATGTACTCTAAACTCAAAGATGAATAGTTCTATCAAATCAATACAGAAGTAGATGTCGATATTAGTTGATGAATGAAGGGCAAAATGTGTTAACAAAAGATCCTAACACACGGAACAACTTCTGAAATAATAAAAATCTATGTTTTCAAAAGAAATTAGCATTTATTTATGAAATTATTGAAAATAAAATACATTTGATAATAACGGAAAGGCACAAAATGAACAGTTGATTTATTTTGGATACAAAAGACATATGAAACAAAATTAAAGTAAACTAGTGTACTCAAATATTTAAAATTTAACATGATTTGCTCAAATACATTGAACGAATCATGTTACTTGAAGAAAAATACTTAATGTCATTAAAAATTTGTATTCAGAATCTTCATTACTTTTTCCTTGTTCCTCAATCCTTGTTCCTTTTTCCTTCATTACTTTTTCCTTCATTACTTTTTCCTGTACCTCAAATTTTTCGAAAAAAGATGCATAGTAAGGAATAATCCTCTCCATAGAACCAATAATGTCTACATATACAAGACAGTATTTTACATCTAGGGCAGTACAATACAATAGAAAAAATATATATTTCCGGAAAGCTGGGAAACGTATTAATTCATTTAGTTGATGCGAAATATAAGTAATCTGATGCAAGTATGCATGTGATACAATAAATACAAGTAAACACGGTCACAAGAGGTGAGCAAAACTTTTTAGCTGAAAAATTTATTTTCTTCGTTTTCCTGTTCTTTAATTTTTCTGTTATATTTTCCAGTTAATACGATTTTGATTAAAATTTTATATATTAATTTTCAAATAAAAGGTATTTTTCTACTCGTATTTCTATTCTTTATCCCCCTCTCCAACAAAATAATTCAATGACGCAGTATGCACTCCTCGTGGAGACCTCTGTGATAGAGCCACAACTATTTAAACAAACATTTAACCCACAGTATTATAAAGAGTTAAAATTCACAAAAATTACATAATAATAAAAATGATTTTTTAAGAATAATTTTCTTGAAGTTTGTCCAATGATAAGATGAATAATATAGTAGGTGCTCAAGCAAAAATCACTGAGCACAGAACATTTTTGATATATAGTTAACTTAAATATTTTAGGGACATGAAAAATAATTAAAACTAAAATAATTTAAAAAAATTCAGAATCGTAACTCCAGTAATTATGTTCTCTTAAGATGACTGGATAACATGATGAATCTACAGAAACAGAAGACGAACATAGGACACTCAACTTTTAGGACCTAACTATTACATTTGTTGACAACCACCACGAGTTTGACATTTTTAGAAAACCCGCACACAGATACGATCATTCATAACTCCTCGCTACACCCACCCACAGATAAACATGCAGCGGTCCATGCCTTTGATACATCGACTGTTCTCCATTCCATTTTCTCCAGACAAAATTCAGAAAGAAGTTTGTACAATAAAACAAATTGCATTTAACAATTGTTATGATACCAGTTGATAGATTCCATCATTAAGAAAAAAACACACAATACACAGAAAACGAATCACAACACTTTCCCCCCTTCATAAAGATACCACGACCCCTCGCATTACCATACCTTACACAGGCAATCTTTCTCTATAGTTGGCAAATTTATTAACTTATTTACAACACGGTTTCTACACTCCTTCCATGCACCTGAGAAACATCCTCTCCTGCACAAAACACCCTACACCCTTCTCGCAATTAAGTGGAGTGTACGCTCTCACAAGCGGTGAGTGCAACGCGATGTACGTGGGACAAACTGGATGCAGTTTTGATAATAGACTACATAAACCATTCACGCTTTCAAACACCTCACCGGGCATTCGAATTTCGCCACACATCTTATAGAAAACAATCACACATTCCACATAGTCAATGATTTCCAAACTTTAGAAATAGAAAATGATTACTGGAAAAAACTTAAACAAGAAAACATTCACATTCACAATTCACTTAATTCCAACATTTTCACACTCAGTCATCAAATTCCAGACATTTCCTTCCCCCTGCTAAAATTGGCCATAAAACAACTGAACCCACGTTACACGGAAAACCCTAGACGTCAATGAAAATTCCTGAAACTTCCCTATATAATGCGACCCTTCATGAGACAACGGTGCTTTCAACCACCGCTTGCCGANTATAAGAGACAGCCGAAGGACCCAGGTATGCCAGCTTTCTCATTTCCTGTTATTATTTCATATTATATTGAAAATTACTAACTTTTCAAAGAAGAAGGGGGTATATTATTTTTAGAATGTTTCAATTTATTTTTATTTTGTAAATTTTTTGTAGCACTGAAGATGGCCGCCATGCTGCCGAAAAGGCCTTTCGTATCAATAAATAATGACAGAATGGCGAAATCTTTTACTTCTTGTAATGATGAAACAATTCATTGTAAGTTTTAATAGACTGCAGTAGTCCGTTAAAATGACTTAGTGACTTTTGCTTGCCAAAATGTAAAATTGATTAATTTTGAATCAATAACTATTTAATGAAACTAATCTTTAATAATAAATGTTATTTCATTATATTTCAATTTATAAATTTATTTTATTTCAAGATAAAACGTATAATTACTTTTTATGCAGCCTATTACATTGAATTAATATTTACAAACTAAACGAAACAAAATTTATATCAAAGCGAAACCAATTTTATTTTCGGAATCAGTTTCCTGACTTGGCTTGAATATAAGTTCTTTTAGTTTGGCAAGTATGTAGATCTATCACGAAACTCTTATAGTACTCTCACTTTTCACATAACTTAACTAAGTCACTATACTTCTGTTCAGATATTTGAAAGGGAGAATTATAAGCTTTTGAAAGTGAGGGAGTCATTAAATGTCCCCGACGCTGGCATTGGTTTTTGAATAATTCCCCGAGAGGCCCCTCCTGAAAACTATCAACCTAGGGTGCTCCTTTTCAATGTGGAAATACTTCACCTTCAGACAGTTGATTTTTTTATCCAATACCTTATTCCGCAGAAGTGTCAGAGAAAGGATTGAGACACCAAGGAAATCACTGAAATTAAGTTCCTGTGCAGAATATGGAGAAACATTCTTCCACTCGCCAGCGGAGGGAGATGACTTAAAAATGTTCTTTCAGTCATGCAAAATATAAATTAGTACGATGTACTATAATATATTAATCTGAAATGTACTTTTTCTGTCATTCAATAGCATTGAGCATGATTTTACGTTTACTAGGGTAGTTCCTAAAAAATCAACTTTAAAATTTGGACCAGACACCTCCCATTTTGTTTCATGCCTTAAAATAAGACTTCCATTAATATTTTAAAAATGTATTTTTGGGGTCACTCCCAAGCTTACAAATTTCAAAATTTTTAATTCTTATTTAAGATCCCTAAAATATAATTCTAAGTTCTGAATTTTTTTTATGTAAGATTTTTTTAAGTCAAAACCAAATGAGAGGGTGGCCGAAATTCTCTGGGAAATGTGACATCACACACGTTACAATTCATAATAAGAACACTGAACCGAAAATTAAGAAACACAGTAGGTAGACACCTCAGCAATCATTACCGTCAGGGCAATAAACCAATACCTAGTGTGGTGAATCAAATGTATACGCAAGTAAGATATTATGCAGTATATGCAAATTATGCAGTCTATATTATTAATTTAATATAGTGAATTCGCAATAAATAATATTAATACAGTGAACTTTGAAATAAAATAGTATTAAACTAATCTTTTAAAATCAACTAATTTTAAGTCCATTTAGAGATTTCTACCTGATAATACAAGATATACAAGGATATGGTGAAATGTGGGTATCTCTATTATTTAACAACGGAAAGTTAATAAAATTAGTGAGTTTTACTAATCTGACTACTGTGGTATTATCAAAATCGGAATTTTTGACTTCGTGACATTTGCTTGAACGTCAACGATATAGTATTGTCTATATATGAAAGTATTAGTAGAAATAATAAAAATCGACATAATTTTTTAAAAATTTGAATTTTTTAATGGAAGCCAACACTTAAATTTTCAATCAACACATTAGTACTTGGACCCGGCATGCAAAAGAAACTGATAATTATGGTAATTTAAATATTGTAGAGAGAGAAATGACTTTCAGCAATGATTATGTGGTAAGGGTATTCTCGCGAAAAAAAAAATAATGGAAAAATTTTGTTGTCTCTGTTTCTAAAGTTATTTACACATTTCTTTTAGCAATTTGTCAGGCCTAAACTTGATCATTGCTCATTTAGGGAGGAATTCAACTTTCAAACCGTCTTTTATGAATATTTCAAGCAGAAGATTATATGTGTCATTCTCGTAAATCAGGGTTTCCCAAACTTTTTCAGTGACGGAACAACTTAAAAGTTTTAAAAATTTCACGGAACACAATATTCATTTTCTAGTTCTAGTATTCTAGCAAAGAGGTAGAGTTCCAAGTTTGTGTGTTTAGGTAGTAAAACACCTTTTTTAGGTTTAAAAAATAAAAAATAAATTTTATTGTCAAAAAACAGTACAAACTGCGTATGACCACGTGGAGGGAAAAAAAAAACTAATTTACTCTCCGGAAGCAAGCAAGGGACCATCCCATCAATTCCGATCAAGGGCCCTAAGGCAGAGGCGGATTCAAAAAATTCAGCAAAAATTCCTAGATAAGATAAAAAGTTAGCTGCGAGTTATAATACTAATAGAATGTCAATATGTTTAATAAATGACATTTATTTATTCATTTGATAAGAGCGACACTTCAGAAACAAAGAGCGTAAATAAGTAATATAAATTTAGAAACAAACAAAAACTAAAATAATATTACAAAAAATTAGTACTTAATAGCAATCAATGACTTAATGGTATTGCTTCTCTGAGTTACAAATTCGATTGATATCAGGAACTATATTCGATAATTGAATTCTGATGACGCATCAAGTCTGTTCCTCTACCTCGTCTTCGTTGAAGCATAATAAGAAAATCCAACTTCGCAGAGAGAGATAAGTGGTAGAAAAAGAAAGTAAAATAAGACCAGCTTTTTTTGATAAGTTGGGATATTCTTCAGTTAAGTTTAGTAAAAAATTACTTAATGACACTTCTTTAAATTTTTATTTTTAATTGGTGTCAGTTATTAAATCGATAAAACTTTCATAATCATTAGCACTGAAAATTGCTGGTTTATGAGATACGTAGAAAGGATTTATAACCCAAGCCTCATCTTCAATATGTTCAGGAAAATATTGCAACAAAGTTTCTTTCAAGCCATTTAAATGTTTTAAAAACAATTTTGAAATATCTTCACCCACAGTCAAATTCAAGTCTGTCACACATTCATTTAAAATGGTAAAACAATCATAGTCATTGTTTTTCAACTGAAGAAATCCAAAATTGAATAATTTTCAAACGAATTTATTTTATCTCTTATCTGAAAAATTGTAATTGTCTTCCCTTGTAAAGATAAGATGAGTTCATTGCATTTTGTAAAAATATCAGCCAGATATTTTATTGTTAACCATGCCGGATTTTATTATTGTTATGTCTTATCAACCATGCCGGATTTGTTAAAAATTCAATACAATTTTGCATTTGAAAATAATTTTGTTGTGTTTGAAAGAACATCAATAATTTATGTCGAAGCTTATAAAACCATAATAATGCTTTGCCTCCGGATACCCACCCCCCTTTAGTGTGTCATAATAGTCCCATGTGATCACTTCCTATTTCGTCGCACATAATTTTCAATAATCTGGATTGCAGTGGTAGAGATTTTACAAAATTTATAATTTTTACTGCTTCGTCCATAACATTGGATAAATTCATAGGTACTATTTTTTGTCACAAGTGCTTGTTTATGGAACAGTGACTTTTAGTGGCTCTTGGGGCTACTTGAAGTATACGAGCCGTAACTCCATTTATCTTCCCTCACCAGAGATTGAGCACCATCTGTGCATATATCCATACATTTTCTCAAGCTATTTGTTCTTTTATAAGTATTCATTAATAGTTGAATATATCTTCTCCTATCGCTTTTTCGCTTACGTATGCACAAGTAAGTAAATCTTCTTCAATTTTTTTTTCAAATACGTATCGAAGAAAAAACTAGAAGTACAGCCAGTCCTGCGACATCAGTGGATTCATTCATTTGTAAAGCAAATGCGCTGCAAAGTACAAGTCGTCGAATTAGTTCTTTATCCCAGTGGCAATGTCTTTGATGCGTCGTGAAATTGTATTATTTGATAGTTGTACAGCATCTATTTTTTGTCTGCTTGATCGTTAATCACACGTCACTTTGTCTTTCACGCAAGGCTTAATAAGACAATCTCCAATTGAATGAGCTTCATCCTTAAGAGCAATCTCAAACGATGAGATGCCTCTGTTGCACTTTTATTTTCAGTTATTGTAATGATTTGAAGTTTGAATTTTTTTAATGAGTCATGATGCCTTTTGAAAAAATTCTTATCTTTTTCATCGCAATCGGCTTGTAAGTACCTACGAAATTTAACAGGAGCTAAAGAACTACTTGCGAGTGTCTTGTAGCTGTTGAAGGGTATAAGCTCCGACTTATCAAATCCTCTGTTAAGTCATGGGGCAGTTCCTGTAGGTCAGCCAGGTGCGACGAGGTCTTGCTGACCCGCCTTCGCATAGGACATTGTCCTCTTACTCATCGGTATCTCTTACAACTTGATTATGAACCCGTTTGTGAGGAGTGTAGCTGTTCTCTGACAGTGCGTCACCTACTAACTGATTGTAGAAAATACACAAGAATACGGAGACAAATTGGTCTGGCTGCAGATTTACCAACAATTCTCGGAAATGAAACGGATGATGTTAATACACTATTAAATTTTATGAATGGATCGGGGCTCCTCCCACAAGGTCTCGGGAAGGTTTAAATTTGCATTCTTTTTTCTCTTCTCTTTCTTCTTTCATTTCCGTAATTTGAAAATTCAAATTTTCAGAATTTTTTTTATTTTTATGATAGAATGTGTTCGGCAACTGTTTCCTTTTCTTTTCTCTCACTTTCCTTTTCTTTTAGATATTTGTTGAATTCAGGAGGGTTTTTGTGGGTATGTTCGAGATATTCGGCGAGACCCACACACGGGGAAGAACACTACGGCTCTTCTCTATGGTGCGAAATTGCATTTTTTGTGGGGTTTTAGGGTTTGTCAACGTCAAGGTCATTAGAGTCCTTCTGCATTTTTCCCTACCTGCAAGAGCTCTAATGACCTTGCTGATGACGAGCCCTAAAGCCACAAAAAAAGTAGCATAAAACGCACATTACATCGGGAGCTTCTGAATGCCAGTAACGTTAATCCAAAATTCAAATAACTATCATTACATTTTCTTTTTGGTTTGTTCGAAGGTAACACTTGTTCTTTAAGTTCGAAGGTAACATTTTCTTTCTGATTTTGAAGAACTAACAGTTTCAGTGCGTAATTCAGCAGTAGAAACACCACTTTTTTGTTAAAGTTCCTCTCTTTAACCAAATTCTCATAATTAATTTTACAAATATGATACAACGATGTGTCAATTCCAGTTTGCAATATTATGAAGTTCTGAGAAATATGATGCAACAATGCCTGTTAATACGTTTTGCGGCTAAGTATTTGTAATATGACATAACCATAATTTATAAAATACGTACATGATTTGTTATATTTGCGAGAAAATGTGAAATTTGCACTGCGTTAATCAGTTTTTTTTTTTTGCGGAACACTAACTTGACACGGAACACAGTTTGGGAAACCCTGTCTTAAATAATACTTTTCGACACATTTTAACATTTTAATTTTTAAATATTATGAATTTAATAAGTGGCGCGTGACTTAAGTACACTAACGTAAGTATAAAACGTTTCACGTGATGGACCACAAGGCAGCGCTCCAGTCAAATGTTTGTTTGCCCATCCCGAGGCAACACACGGCGGGCATGAAAATGACATGAATTGAATGAATTCAATTGCAGTGAATCTTGGAATTTTAAATTCGCTCCTCATCGACTGAATAATGGCGCAGCCAATCAAAAACAACGCGCATCGGCCACACTGTCTCTGATGTCCATACTGCTCCCTCTGTTGGTTGCAAGTGGAAACTACAATATACTTAGTACACCCATTGCCATCCAGGTGGCAGCATTACACTGTCGCAGGCGCAGGCATTGAACGCACTTCTACAAGTGTTCAGAATTTCAATATTCCTCTTGTCAACCTAACACAATATTTTAGTTTATTAAGTTACTTTTTATGTGAATTTGTATGAAAGATTAGAGGGACGTACTTTTATTTGCTGGCTAGATTAGCTGTTCGTAAAAGTCTAAAAGCTGTAAAGTATGTTAAGTAAGTATATTTTTAATTTAATTAGTATATAAGTTTAATTTATTTTAGTACCTGCGATTCGCGAGTAATGATATCTGCTTTTCACCTCACCAAACGTATTTTCTTTATATCTTAATATTTCTCGTCAATATGTTGAGTTCATAATAACAAAAGAAATCTTTTTATTTGAGAAAAGTACTAGGTACCTCAAACTATATAGAAACATATTAACATGTTATTTAATTTATATA
>NNCF01128512.1:1080152-1099326 GCA_002313205.1 Laupala kohalensis | reverse complement strand
GTGTGTGTGTGTGTGTGTGTGTGTGTGTGTGTGTGTGTGTGTGTGTGTGTGTGTGTGTGTGTGTGTGTGTGTGTGTGTGTGTGTCATTTGAAAATTAAGAAATAAGTTATTTAATGTTACATACAAATTCTATATAATCTCAAACTATATTATAAGGAAAGTTTCTAAAATATATCTAACTAGCGTGCTAAAGTGATACATAAAAATAATTATTGTCACTTTTATAAATGTCTCAATTAATAATATCTTTACCATTCTTCATCCAATTCGTTAAAGGGAAATGTTCAAATATATATATTTATTTTAATTATACTAGCTGTAGTTGTGTGAATAATTTACTTGTAGGAAAAGCTTGAAAAATATTAAGAGGGGTTAAAAATGTCATGTTGCTATCTTGTGGAAAAACTTTTATCTATACAAATCCTTGATTAAGTGAGTAACTTGTAAGTTTTGATAGGAGAAGGTGATTTTACACAAATGTAATATGGACATTTGTATCATAAGATTCAAAAATTTTCTAAAAACCATTATAGTAAAATAATATTTGAAAAATTGAGATTTTTTGAAGGGCAATGGAGTATAGGTAAATGAAAATAGACTCACATTTTTAATGAATGGTTAAAAACTGTTAAAAATAATACACATATTATTTTCAGCCAATGTAACTAATTCCAAGCAAATCAATTTGGAAAGGTAAATTTCCTTAGCTGGATTCAAAAACTGGATCTTGCACATGCTTGCAGCACTACTTTCGGAGGCAATTTATGAATTTGTACTCATGTGAAAGAGAATTGTACAATAGGACTACTGAATGAATTTGTCCTTTAACAGAATCTTGATTATCCTCTATTCATCTCAGTGACCGAGTAATATAAGACATTCAAATGGTCCATTTTGAGAGCTTTTAAACGTATCCTTGTCACTCTACTTCTACAGAAAAGTATGTCTTATTCCAGAGACAATTTACACGACTTATGGAAAGACAAAGTTTATCTCATGAGCCCCACAGACTGTGGATAGAACTCTCAAATCGGTCTTTTTCGATTACTTTTACATTTCTTCCACTGCAGCTCCAGTTACAAAAGTTGTTTTAACACCATGTGTGCTGAATTTGGTTGTGTAATTTTCGTCTTATTTCAAGATGTACCAAAATTTCAAGATGTTTTGGGTGTCTCTTCCCCCATGGGTAACTTGTGCTTACACCAGTAGTGTCGTGAAAGAGTATGCCAGCGATCTTTCGTTTTCCTGAGTATCCAAAGATTTAAACTGCGATAACAGCTTCGGCTATCGGATAGCAGGAAGTGGTTCACAAATTTCTTTCCTGGTTTTTGCGCCCAAGCGTTCCATCGGTTTCCGCGGAATAAAGCTAACAAATCTGTGGTGTTACTAAAGAAAATTTCTAAGACGGAGCAATACAGAAATGTATAAATAAAAATTTTAATGATTTTAGTGCCCCTACTTCATATTGCCGTCTAATACTACATACTATTCTTCGTTGTCAAATATTTAACAAACAGTAAACATAATGCACTACCTCCACGTTCATCACAAAGAAAGTCAGAGGTTCACTCGCTTTGAAATTTTTCGTACGATCTCTTCCGCCTCGCCATGATAGCCAACTGGTCAACCCTGACTGCAGCCTAGCTATACCAGCGACGAGCATATCGTGCACTATCGGAGCTCGCCGTGCTCTGCTGTCCGTACATGTTCACTTTGACATCTCTTGCTTACACGATATCGAGACGGTCTCCATTCATCTCAGCTACTACGGGCTTGCCACTAATCTCTATCGTTTTAGAATATACGTATTTATACGTATATACTAGCTACTCCCACTACACTTCGAGGAATGCTAGGTGTGTCTTACACCCATGAAGCCTGAACTTCAACAGCATCGAGTGTCACTATTCATCTCATGATTTACAAAACTTCTGGCAAATTCGACATTATTACCAGTCATTTTCAATTATTGTTACATATTTCTACTTCTACTCCATCCTCGGGAGTGCTACTCGTATTAAGGCTGAATTTAGATTGAAGCAGCAATTTAGATAATTTTAGACTATTTTATTGTACACAAAACCACGTTTATTTACAGTGATATCTCAGTGAACATTTTCCAATAACCCATCAAAATTGCATTTACCTGTATTTTCTCTCCTCAGTATGAATGAGTTGAATAACTCACGAAACATTTTAACTCATTAACACTGATGAAAACAACCCAGAAATTGATTTTAAGATATTTCATTTAACAATATTTGAGAAAAACAAGATGATATCAATTGATTCGTGAAATATGCAGCAAAAGTAATATACCATTCCGCTAGCGCGGGACACAAATACCTAGAAACATTTCTTCCCTTTTGCACCCTAAAAATGAAATAATGAAAAACCCAATTCAAGGTCTTTCAGTTGAGTTTTCATTCAGAACCTGATATGATATTTCAATTATTTACTCCTGACGACGACATCAACCTCGAACCGAAATGTCGTATATCAGTAAAACACTATAAAAATGTATTGTGATCGTCCAAAAAAGGTCGTCAGTTATAATGTATTTATTTGTCGTGAAAAAAAACGTAACATTTAGCAAAACTACCTTGTTTTTAAACCCTCATTTTAAAAAAGGAGTTTTAAAAATGCTTCCTCAGTTCGCCTTTACAATTTATAAGTAACATCCTGTCTGAATTACAAGTTTATATCTTTAAACTTTTTTTTGTTTCTATGAATGAGTCAGTCATTCAGGACCACAGATCAAACAGATTCACTCCTTTTCGCTTTAAATTTGAAATATCGAAAATTCCAGAATTCGGCTGTGATACATTTTTAAAAGAAAACATTTCAATATAAAAATGAAGATAATATCGCGACTAGTTTACGAGTTTTCTAAAGGTTCTAGTAGTCTTAATAATAATAATAATAATAATAATAATAATACAATAAATTGATTATCAAAAAAGCAGTTGCAAACAGTGTATGACCACTTGGAGACCATTAACTAATTTACTCTCTGGAAGAAAGCAACGGATCATCGCATCAATTCCGAATCAAGGACCCTAAGAAAGAGTGGTTGAAAATTTCAGCACACTCCTTAGATAAAAATAAAAAGTTAATTACGTGTTATAATATCAACAGGATACCAACAAATTTGTATTTCACATAACACAAAACAGATAGTTCACAAGTATGTACTGTTATCGAACTATATATTATTCGGAATACATTGTATATAATTCGCCATGTGCGGGATGACATGTCGTTCACATACAATGAAAAGAGTATGGGTAAGTATTTCAATTCTAACATAGGATATTTCGACCTGTTGATGCTTTGAAATAGGACGTTAGCCATTGATGTGCAAGTCCACGAATGTCAAAAGAATTTTGAAAGGAGAATTTTGTGATCGATGACATTGATCATCAAATAGTTTTTGTTTTGCATTGAATAATAAGAGAGATATTCAGTCAGTCACTCATGACAACGACGCTTATGTATTTTTGGATAAGATTATACATTTCCCTTTTTAAAATGATGCTGAATGCGTTTAATAGAAAAAAGAAAACACAGTGGATGCCCCCTGTGTTCTATGCTAGAAGTTCATCGGCCTTCGCAACGTTCGTACGTTCGACTCGCGGTTCACAACTTTGGTATCCCAAATTTAATTGAATACAGTTTTTACCATCCATTAGTTTTACGACATCTGAACGTATAATCGAGAATTGGTGAGAAAACGAGATCTACGTGAACTTTTTCGTTACTACAATGCTACAAATACGTTTCAAAATATTTTTAAAACATTAGCGAAATAAATTCACAGATAATTTGAATTTACTTTAGTTCAATATTAAGTCATAATGTTCCATTTTCAGTTTAACATTCTTTATCAAATTAGGGGTCGACCGATGATAGCCCGCTGTGTATCCGGGAGATCTAGATCTGCTTTTGCATTACAAAATATAAATACCGTAGGGACGTTGTCAATATTAATTTCAATGACTAAGTTGCAAGATTATGATAAAGTCCATTATCGTTTCTTTCTCTGTTTCGAATGACATATGTGCCAAACATTCATGTCAGTTTAGTTTAGCTACCAGGACGTGATAATCAAACGGACTGACCATCTCAATGTAATATTTATGTTGATTACTTGGTCACAACTCTTAACGGCGTTGAAGTGATACCCCTAGCAACAGCCTCTTGTACGTTTGAAACTAGGTATGAATAGGTATGCTGATTTTAGTTTGAGGCACGAAAATCCCCCCCCCCCGTGAACCCCTGAACAGACTGAATATGCATAGAATATTCATACCATTATTCCGTGTTATATGATGGCACGTCAATACATAAACCGCAAACAGCTTCTCTTACGCCGTTTTAAATTGCGAGCTCATTTTTCCAGCAGATGGCAGCATATGTATACTCGTCGTATGGGTTTTGTGACATCTTGTTGACACGCAGTCAGCCAGAGGCAGCCAGCGCACTATGGCGTATGACTTCTTCTGGATGACAATGCCCGCCCTCACACAGCAAGACTAACGTAGAAGTTATTACAAACATTTCGTTGGGAACGCTTTGAAGATCCACCGCACAGTCCCGACTAAGCCCCCAGTGATTTTCATCTGTTTGGGTTCCTAAAAAGTTATTTGGATGACCTTCATTTTGAAACTGACGAAGCCGTAATCCACGAGGTTACTTGTTAACTGCGACAGCTACCAAAATTCTTCTTTGCCATAGGCTTTCAATGACTTGTAAAGAAGTGGGATAAGTGTCTGAATGTATAGAGTCATTATGTCGACAAGTGAAAGAAATGTCAGAAAGTTAGTTTGATTATTATTGCCTCTATCCAGTTTGCAACTTACTACGTACTTTCCTACTCATTTGAAGTAGCATGTTTCGTTTTCCTCTTGTGGCAAGTAGGCTTATTTGTAATGAGGGTCGGGCAAAATTTGTAATGAACGAACAAGCTCTGATGCGACATTTAACGAAGTTAGTTAAATGACATTTAATAGAAAATTTTACAGTGGTCAGCTTAAATAAAATATTAAATACTTCAAGATTCAAACCAAGAGATTCTGAAAATGTCACTTGACTCTTGCGGTATGGGAATCACGTCTTGAAGGATTAGGACAAGAAGATTTCTCCAGATAGTATTGTTGATATCACGTTTACACCTGAAAATAATTAATTAATGCATAAATATATGAGAATAATCTAAGGTTGACTCATGTGGCCTACATGTGCTCTGCGTATGTATCGTTGAGACCTGGAGGAAATTATAGAATAGTTTAGAATTTTTTCCATACTGGCTGATACTACTCCTGCCAATGCACATAAAGATATTATTTCTGTAGTTATCCGAAGTAGAGGTCAAAATTGCAATCTTCGAAGGTGATTATTCGAAGTGGCAGAACGCTAAAATTCATTCCTCTCTGAAATAATCAATCTATATTTAAAAATGAACTGCTCACTGAATTTTGATAGTTATATAAATCATAAAAGTGAAAATTTATTTTACATTTTTTACCTGTATGAAAAATGTTGGTCAACTTACACAAAATCACTTCTAATTAAATTTTTAAATTAATATTCACTTTGATTCTTGTGATGTGTTTAGTAAACTGAACTGTAGGCAATCTGTTTCTCCATTTAATTNATATATATATATATATATATATATATATATATATATATATATATATATATATATATTCCATTAAGTTCTTTCTATGTTTTATATTTATTTTAGTCTTGTTTGGTCGGCTGATGGCGCGGTACGCCTGGTCAGAAATTTGTCGTATCTCGCATTGTCAGAACGGTCGATCTGTTATTAGTCAGGACCATCAAGGGGTCCTGTGGTTTCCCGTGAAAGTAAGAAAATGCTCGGACAATGTACAGTATGCTTTCCTGACGAATGACTGAATACAATATGGTCCAATACCTCAGTACGATCAGAGTCTACAGAGCTTTGCTTCGTCAGAATGGCGAAAAATTCGGAATCGTCTGTTCTCAGGAGCATATAACAGAACGTCGCGCGACCCAAGATGCGCCAAAGAAAACGTCGTGCGAACAAGGATTACTTTGTTTGGTTTGCTGTTTCGTTTTATATCACCTCATATTTGAGTTTGTAAATAAAAAAAGAATATAAATGCTATACCATCAAGAGCTAATAAAAATTATATCTAAAAAGAGGGTTTCTGAGAGCGGGAGATACTCGCCAGAGCCATGCATTTGCACTAGGATTCTGGGATTACGAAAAGTAAAAGAATTCAGCAATTTGGTGGGTGTTTTCCCAGTCTCCACTGCTGCTTCAGCCCTCCGACTCGTGGACTATCCTTGGATTCAAAGTATAAAGCGTGAACAAACTCATGTAGGAAATATAATATTATTTAGTAGACAATCTTAGTGTTTCTTTCAAATGTTTTTAATATGTATCTTAACTACATATTTACAGCTATATATTACGTACACGAAAACATGTGTTTGAAGGCTCCCACAGGAAAAGTTAATTTTTCTCAGATGTTAATGTAAGTGATCGGGAACATGCACCTTATACAAGATGATCTGGCGTGAGAAATATATTCTCTTGCTTCTTCGAACACAATACAAGAAAAATAAAATAAATATTACTTACGTTTTTATTTACGTTCTCTGTCTAGCCTATTCTCACTGAACTATACTACATCTATGAGATAATTAACTAATACGTATTAGACTAAAAATATATATCTTGACTATTCGACACTTAAAATATTTTATTCACTTTTAACTGTTAACTTTAACTCCAGTTACAGGTTCAGCAAACCAGCACTTTAAAGGTTAACGAAGTTTTTGAGCAAAGGAGTAACGACTGAGAAAGTCATATTATCTTCCCGATATATGCTAAATACATTTAACTTAAAACAAATCTATCTTTGGCCACAAGAAATGCAAATAAAAAGTTATCATTGAAAGAAATATCACCGTGGTTTCTGCAGACATCTTTAATTATCTCTTCGCATATATATTTTTATTTAAACTGAGGCACTGAACAAATATCTATAGGTCCAAGACAAGCACTGCTCTCCAGTCGAAATGGTCAATGTTCTGCATCAAGGAGTGGTACTGAGTGTGTTACTGTTCCTACTAGCAATAAATAAAGTCAATAGAATAATTGAAAGCACAGTAAAACTATTCTCCTCGCGGATGATATCATCCTACTCTGCAGGTGAAATAATATCAAAATGACTTATAGCATCATTCAAGACTCATTGAACAAAATCCGTAATTGGGAAAAAATTCAGGTTTCATAATATCGATATCAAAATCTGAATTTATTGTTTTCTCTAGGAGCAGAAAAATCCTCAACTCAGAAGTAATTCTCAACATAGGCAAACATACTCTACGCAGAACTAATGTCTGTAAGATCCTTGGGATGAATAGCTATATCTTCCAGCCTCGAAAACCGAGAAGGTATCATCCGAAACATGCTAGACCAATAAGAGAAAGATCACAAGAATACCTGGAAGAAATCACGTTAGATAAACCATCTATTCCACCAAGACGTCTTCATCCATGATCACCTTGGGAAATTTTCACTCGTACGATAGATCTACAAGCTACAAGAACTTCCACAAGCGACTATGTCTTCAAGGTCAACCTTACTACCTTCCATCTCCTGCATCTACTAAAAACGCGAAAATCACCTAAAATGTTATACAAATGTCTCGAAAATTGATGAAAGATCTGGATGATTTGTTGTATTAACAATTCCTCTTGAAATTTAATAATTCCGTCTGCCGAAATGATTCTCTATATTTTCACGTGAAACATGCGCAATTCACAAAGCGATCGAAATTATCTCAAACAACAAGGCTAACTCACTCTTCATCATCTGTACTGATTCAATGACAGCACTCAGAGCTATAAATAAGAGATATTCCATTGACCCAATAGTGCAAACGACTCATGAACAGTTATTTATGTTTTAATAAAGGTATTGAAATCGACTTAGCATGGGTCCCTGCACCCAAACAGGAACCGAAGAAGCAGATACGGTGGCAAAAGCTGCAAGCTAAATCGTTGGAACAGAAAATGGTATTTATGGAACTTTAAAGGATGCTAAGAAACTATTTTAAAACTATGGGATTTAGGATGGAAATCAAAATCGACGAAATAACATCTTGTGAGAAAATCAACTACAGGAGGTTCCTTCCATAAATTCACCTTGGGAAGAAGAGACCAAACTACTTTGACTAGGTTGCAGATTGGTCACTTCAACCTCAGTTGATGAAGAAGACGGACCCAGAGCCTTGTCCACTTTGTGGAGAAACAGTGTCGAATCCACACCTCATCCTGCCCTGAACTAAGAAATCACAGACATTCCTGAATGACATTTCTAATATAATCGAAACGCCCAGTGGATGCCAGAAGGTGCTACGTCTTTCAAAATCGTCACAATTTGACAAACTAATTTAAATTTGTTTTATTGTCAAGTTAATTAATGTATTATTAAGTTTTTTTTCAATATGTATCTTGTTTTTTTTGCTTGTTGTCAGTGATTTCTTCTCATTCAATGTAAGAATTAATGTAGCCATATAACAGTGATGTATCTTGTAGTCGCTAATGACCTGAGATGTTAAAAAGTAACCTTAAATAAACAAAGTTTTAAAAAATATCTTTGCATAATATTTTGTTTTGAATTTCAGTATTTTATTTTTATATGTATTCTCTCAGCAGCCACCAACTGACGCCTATTTATAGTGCTCAGCTCATTTCGATGTAGAATTTCATATAGAAAGATTAATGCGAAAGGTAAGGCGAATCCAAAACTTGACTGGACTTTACCGAACGATGAGAAGGGACCCAGTCAACGTATTTATGTGAAGGTAGCGACCGCAGGGAACTTGAGTCGCATTCCAGTCTCTGGTACGAATCCGGTTCGGGCGGGTCGGAAACGAATTCAGTTCCGTTGTTTTCTTTCATGGCGACCTTCTGCTATACTACCGGCACGTACCATCTATAATTACAGTAACAATACGGGTCTATTCAGTTAAGGTAGTACTAGTGTAAGTAGGACTAAGTCATTAAAATTGGTATAAATATTAGATTTACATGTATACATTTTCATTTAAACTTAAAAATACATCCTCACCGACCATGTAAATGATTGTAATAATTGTTGATGGTACTCTAACATTTCATTTATCGATAATAAGCCGATCTATAAATAGATTGCTGGGCATATATGAAGTACTAGCTGATTGCCCGGCGTTGCTCTGAATTTTTCTTAGACTAATATTCTTTTACCCAGGAAAAAATAAAATCTCTCTATATTGTATGATAAAAATACTTTTACTTACTGGATTTTAGAAACATGTACGGTATACTATTTTTTCAAATTCATAATAATACAAATTTAATACAAAACTTGACTGTACACTCTACACATCTCGCGGGAACTGCGCCGGTCGAATTTTCGCTTCCGAGGCGGCACCATTTCATTAAAATTCTTGTAAACTCTATTCGTCATAATTTTACGACTTACAGACGTTTTTATTTCTTTGTTAAATACACAAAAAAGAACCCATTATATTTGATGATGATTGATTTATTCCTTCTTAAATTACTCTTAAATTGAAGTATATTAACACTTCTATTTTTAATATCGTTTTATGGATAATTTACATTAATTTTTGTAGATAGTCATATGCTGCCGCGGACTTTTTTGTAGAATTCTTTGAGGCAAACAATACTACCTTTCATAGTTGCCACCTATCTCTAACCGTTTAGGCAGCGTATTTCTTCCTTTTTTCCTAATTTTATCGACATTTATTGTCAAAAACCATCTCAACCTTTATCATATATTTGAAAAATAATAGTTAGCCTATGTTCATTTTGGACATCTAAACTATTTCATTGTCAAATTTCATGACGATCGGTTCAGTGGTTTAGTCGTGATCAGGTAGCAAACAGACTTACTTTCGCGTTACGCGTTTATATAATGAATTGTTGAGTATGCAGCACGCTACATCCAATATTTCATATTCCTATATACTTATTGTAAATAACGCACTGCGATTGTTGTAAAACTTCATTTCCTTTTTGTGATGAAAACTATGTATTTTTATTCAAAGTGTAATAGTTTTGAACATTTTTGACGGTATCAGAGATCTTCCTGGACTATTTTGGCAGCATCTTTGATCCTTCCTTTTCCCTATATAATTGTCCTTTCCATCGTTGTTAAAGTCTTAAAATTTGTTGTCAATGCGTATAACAGTTGTCAGAGATGTCATTGCGTATAACAGTGTAATAACCAACGCTAGTAAATCTTAGCAAATTTTTAGAGAGTTAGGTTATAAATCTAAGAAATTCATCGCGTGGAAACGCATGAAAAGGAATTCGTCTTGAATATAAATTTCCAGATAGAAAACATTTCGGGATTCATACATGTTATTCTATGAATCCCGATCTCAAGGAAAATCGGATTTCAGCGCAATTGAGGAAACCTGGAGTGGAGCTGAGTAATTGAGGATTCTCTTCCACCTGACCCAGGGAATTCTGCGCAACTGATGCCCGTCCGTTAATGCTGTAAAAAAATATATAGAATGATATTGTATGATATTTTGCATGAAATCATGCATTTTCTTCATTTTAATTCATAATGTTGTTATAAAACAAGTACAATAAAAATTGAGAATAAAAAAGATATTCTTCTCAGTGGTTTGACTAACTCGGAGGGATAATCCCACCTCAACGAGCATTTCGTTGTGCTCGTGCTATTCGTAGTATTCCTTCTACCATCTCATCGGTACGTGTAATTTTGTGTCATTCCGAATTAATTTTGGAACTGCTCCTTGATGTTTTTTCGAAGAGCGTGTGGAATTCTCCAAATTTTGATCTTTAAGATGAGAGTACAACCAAGACATACTGGAACACAAGAAATGATGAAACATTCAAGTTTAGAAACACAATTGAGTCCGATACCAAATCTAGAAGCAGCTGCACCACGTTGTTATTCTCACTCTTAATTCTGGAAGATCATGGGTAGTCCAGTCAGGTGTCTGGATCCAGTCTGGCCAGGTTTGAGTGTTTTACGAACTAATTGTTTTGTCCGACAACGAGAGTATTTTTTTTAGTCATAAAACTTCAAACTTTCTCTTGTAGTCTTATATAATTTCAGAAGGATTAAACAGAGTGCAGATTATAGACAATCAAAACTTCAAAGTTCACAGAGTATATAATTTATTCAATATTTTTAATCTTAAAATAAAGGACAACGTTTCGAGGTCTGTGTATGATCTCATTTTCAGGACCTATATAATTTTACATTTATTTAATTAACAGGTGTTGTTAGCATTTAACAGTCAATACATAAGTAAAATTGCCTAAAAAATAAATTAAAATAGGACAAGTAATAAAAATTAGGTATACATGACAACTAATATTGTCATCAACATAGAATTATATTATGATTAATATTATAATGTCTGGTCTAGCAGGGGTCTTATAATGAGAATTTTATGAGTAATTCGATGTTTTTTTTATATTAGGACGTAGTGAAAGGGCAGTCAGCAAATAAACTTTAAAATATGTATTCAGTTTATGAGAGGCATGATTAAGTCAAATTATTTATTTCGGCCAATCCGTTGAGTTGTGTTGGCGTAAACTCGAGTCTACATAATTTCTGCGCAGACAACAGGGTGGATAAGCAGGTGTAAGGCACACATTCATGAAGCACATTATTTTCATCATTATTATTGTCATCTGTTACTGTTTTCACAACTTGTAGTTGGATTCAGGTGCGGGGTATACCAAGCATCCTCACCTCAACCATTATTACAATTTAAAAATCTACCGATTATTCTACAGGTGTTAAGAGTGACTGCTTTTTGTGAAGTTAGAAATATGTTTTTGGGGAGTTGAAAACGATTGGTGCTCATATGCAGACTATAACGGATGACTCCTGTGGTGGGCAGGACTATAGGGATGAACACACTCCATATTCCGTAAGTCAAGAATTTCTGTTTTCAAATCTTCATATTTTTAAGTTTCCTCATTGTAAGTAGGTTGTGTATGTTGGTCATTGCAATATGTATTATGTGTGTGATTTTGTTGAATTTGTATATTAGATTAATATCTGGTCTGTTATGAAGGATTGTCTTGTCTGTGAGGATTGATCTATCAAAATATATTTCGTACCTGCTGTTCTCTGAAATGGGTTTTGGGAAATTCTTGTAGCTCGGGACAGTGTCTTCTGTTAGTCCATACTTTCCGCAGAGATTCTGATGTATAATATTAGAATTCTGATTGTGTCTGTGGGTGTAATCTGTCTGCACTAATAGAGTGAATCCTCCTGTGATGTGTTCTATAGTTTCTGGTTTAATTTTGCACATCCTACATTTGTCATCTGCTATGTCTGTGTCTTGCAATATAAATTTTCTACAGTTTTCTGTGCTAATTACTTGATCTTGAATTGCCATGAGAAATCTTCGTTTCCGAGTATAAATAGTAGTTTTTTGTAAGCCAGGCTTTCGATGAAACTTCTTAGACATGAAGCTCTTCTAGAATAATGAGGATGTCTGTCATGAAGTGGTTTAGATTTTCATTGGCTAATTCTGACTGATTTCAACAGTTATTTCATTTGGTTGTGGAGAATGGTCTGCTTAATTTAAAGAAGTATATTTAAATATACTATATATTATCATATAGGTTCTCTAGGCTTTGTCTAGGGGCGGGTCTATTGTAACAATAAATCGTGAATTTAGTGTTATTTCAATTTTTAAGCACTATACTCAGAATAATCTATAGTTCGATAATAACTTACATGTAATTTTTTGCTTAAAATTACAAACATATTGACATTCTATTAGTATTATAACTCGCAGCTAACTTTTTATCTTATCTAGGAATTTTTGCTGAATTTTTTGAATCCGCCTCTGCCTTAGGGCCCTTGATCGGAATTGATGGGATGGTCCCTTGCTTGCTTCCGGAGAGTAAATTAGTTTTTTTTCCCTCCACGTGGTCATACGCAGTTTGTACTGTTTTTTGACAATAAATTTATTTATTTATTTATAAATAAACTTAATTTCATGTCAGCTGCACATATGGAACCTAATCATAGACGAAGTGATACAAGAATTAGAGGCAACAGGTGCTAACATCGTTGCATATGCCGACGATCTGGCTATAACAATTAGTGGGAACAACAGAAGACAATTTGAAGAAATAGCACAAGCACAACTAGAGGTGCTAACGGAGTGGGGAAACAGGGAGAAAATGAAGTTCTCACCTTCAAAGACAGTTATAATGATGTTTGGCCCACATCTAGCAAAGAACAGACCACCCACACTCAACATCTAAAGGAAGACAATCAAAATGGTTGATAGCATCAAATACCTAGGAGTGCATCTTGACACCACACTATCCTTTGTTCCGCACATCAGACGAGTTGCGGATAAAGCCAAGAACCTTTTTTTTTCAAACTAAGGAGAATCAGCAAAACAGAATATGAACTGGACAGAAAAACCGTAACGAAAATATACAAAGGTGCATTCGTACCCATTATCTCCTTCGCTGTCGCAGCATGGGAACTCAGAATCTCACACAGTCACATTCGAAACACACGAATTACTGCACAGAGCCCCCCCCCCCTCCTCGCAATCACTGGAGCCTACTGGCTAACATCCACTGAAGCACTACAAACCATAAGTGGACTCCTCCCACTCGATCTAGAGCTAGAAAAAATGTACCTTAGAAGAAAGTTGAAAGCTGACCAGACAATAAACATAAATAACGAGACTTTTCAAGGACAGACAAAAATTGTAAAAGCAAACTCACGACAGAAATCCTTAAGAAGTGGCAAGAAAGTTAGGAGGAAGCAGAGTATGAACAAGCAACGAAAAAGTTTATCCCAAACGTGGCCTTCGCTGGGACCCACAAATGGTTCACACCAGGATGGCAACAGTGCGTGTCATCATTGATTACAGCCTTAACAAGGCAGAGAGATATGCGAGAACTGCTGATAATATCTACACATCTAACATCACAACAAACGGAAGAAGACGAACTGGGAAGAACTACTTCTGCCCATGTGACAAAAAGACAGAAGAAACAATCTTGCATATGTTACCAGATTGTTCCCTATACTCGACAGAAAGAATTGAATTCGCAGTAATCTCAAAGAAGAGACTAAGGACAGAAGACGTACAGAACATGTTCACAAGCAAAGAAGATATGCTCGAATTACAAAATTTCTTCAAAGCAATTGAAGAAATAAGAAGCTCACTAGAGGAATGAAGAAAGAAGAAGAGGTCAGAGAGAACGAGAAGCGAAGAAATAAACCGGACGGAGGAGGCAGAAGACAGAAAAGGCGAATGAAAATATGTACATAGTTAATTTAACATACATAGGAAGTTAAATTAATGAATAAAATAAACTAGCCTCATCAAGGAAAAGGGAGTAGAAAAATAAATAAAAAATACAAAAGACGTCAGAGCCAGAGAACAAAATTAAAATATAAAACAAAAGAAAATAATAACACATAAAAGCAAATAAAATTAAGAAAATACAAAAACAACTTACGGTGATGGTATTAACTCCATAGGTTTGATAGAAAGAAAGAAACTAAATAGCTTATGATAAGAAACTCACTAGACCAGCACAACAAAGAGATAGTCGACCACCCGCCTCCCCGTGGCAGGGACGGGAACGGCGCGATTGGCGGGAGCTCTCAGGAACTTTGCGTCTCAGTCCATCGCGACAGCTAAGTGGTGGAAAGATACAAGACAAATAATTACACACTTAAAAATCACACACAAATTAACAGAAACAACGAGATCACGAAGAACACAGAACAGAACAAATGAAGAACACACATACATCTTGTAAATAGCAACTGCTAACAGACAAGACAGTCGCAGACATATAAAACACATAATAAAAATCACACACGCACATATGGTTTTGTAAAGGTAAGATAATTCCTTCCTCTGGTGAAAGAAAGCTCAGAGTTGCTTTATTTGTAATTTGTGTAGGTTCTTGAGGTAAATTATGCCCCTTCTTCCTTCCTTACGAGGCACTATTCCTTTCTACATTTGATCTTCTACGGTGTGACCTATTCCTCGTCATGATAGTCCTGACTTTTTGTTAGAGGTTTTCTAAATCTGTTTTTGTCCATGAAACAACTCGAAATGAATACGTGAGTATAGGATTGAATTAATTTCCTTTGTTGAATTTCGGCCACTTAAATCTGTATCCATTAATTTCTCGACTCAATCTTCAAATTTCCTGGTACGTTCCTTCTTTATGCGTGTGTGCTCTATGAATGTAGATTGTTGTAGACCCAGATATTTTTACAATTCATTATCTTCCTTTTCTTTAATAATTTAATGGTTATTTGTTCCATAGCGTTCTCTTTCAATTTTACTTTTGGAAATAGTCAATATTCCGTACTTGTCCGTACCAAGTCTAATATCCTTACTGAATGTCTGTTTCTAGTAGTGAGAGTCAGTGATTGAGCTTGGAAGAGGATGGTGAGTTTATTTTAATATCATCCGTATACAATAGGTGAGTGATGGCGGGGCTTCGTTATTCTGCAGCTTTTAATTGGAAACCACACTTATAACGCCCCATCCGTGGCTCAGGTGATTGTGTTGTCGCTCATTACCGAGTCATCCCAGGTGTGATACCCGATGGGGCCAGAAAATTTGTAGCTTTTCACACTGATGTCCCAATTCATGTAGCTATGACTACTGAAAAGCAAACCTTCCTTTCTCTATCCAGTTCCTCCTAGTATCAATAACTCTAACTATTACTAACTACTTCTACTAACCTCTCCACTTGGGCCAAGTTATTGGTAAACCCAGCTAAGCGGCTCATCTACAAACAAAGCCCTACCACCCAACTCCCAATTCTGGCAGTTGATTTAATTTGGCTGTCTATTCTTCAATTTATGAATGTATTCCATTTTTTCATTATTGCTTACAGAAAACTAGAGAGGAAAATAAATAATAATAATAATTATTATTATTTTATTCCGTTTAGGATCTCAGCTTTTTCTGCAGGTCGCAGTGAGGTACGAGCTACACCGTGCACACTCACTCTGAATGATCCAAACATTTTCTGACTATTCTTGATGTATTGAGCAAAACAGCTTTCTGAAGTTGTACATAAATGGTCTTACGCAATTTTAACATGCTAATACTATTGTGGAGGGAGATAGAGATGACTCCTGTAGAGGACATTACTACCGGTGCTGTGTAAACTCTCTCCATGTTCTATATCCTTTGTATTTCTGCCTTAAGGTCACTTTATTTCTGATATTTTTCCTGAATTGTTTTCTGACGGTTGTGAGTGTTTGGCACAGCTATTTCTATCAAATACGTTGTCTTTGTTACTTCATCTTTTAGCACTATGTCTGGTCTGTTGTTATGAATTGTACGGTCAGTGATTATTGACCTGTCATAATATAATTTGAAGTTTGTTGATTCTAAAACGTCAGCCGGCTCATATTTGTTTATTATTATTATTATTATTATTATTATTATTGATTCTCGAACGATGTTAAAACTCTGGTATGCCTATCTCCTCCAGGCTGCAATGTGGTCCTGAGGAACAGAGTCGGTGATCTTGGTTGTTTCTCATAAAATTTTGCGTAAGGTGTTCACCGTACTTTATGCAATTTCTTGTGATTTCCTATCTCTCAGTCCCCCTGGAAGCTTTGCTAGGTTGGAGCATAGTGATCTAGGGGTTGCCTAAAACAATGATTGGTACCACTTCAGTTTTGATATTCCACATTCTGCCAATTCCTATTGACGAGATCTCATATTTTAATTTTTTCGCAACTTTTGTAGGAACCACGTTTCTGTCACATGGGATGCTAACATCAAATATGTACGATTCTATCTGTACGTATCTGTTGGTCATGCAATAAAGTAGAGTGATATGGAGACGTGACAGGTAGTGGTGAATGTTCATAGCATTTGTTACTGGTAACTGGTTCATTAATGGCTTTATTCATGTGCTAGTGTATATATGAACATACTTGCTTATATCGTTGAAGATATTTGTGTTTAGATAGTACTGTACAAAATGACACTATGTGTTCTATTTTTTAAAATTGTACTTAACAAAGATGACATTTGTCACCTTAGAATCATCTTCTCATAATGTCGTGTTTCCGAGGCAAGGTACAACCGTAGGATGATCATTTTTGTTTCTTCTATGTTTGTGTAATATGTCAGACTTTAAGCTTTTAAAATTAGAAATTCGCACATTTAATTGCGGAGAATGCAGCTCATGTTGCTTAGTACCGTTTAGTAGTTTTTTGACATTAAAATTGGGATGTTTACAATTTAAAAGGGGACAAACTATAAGAACTTTCAAATAATTTTCACCTTGCCATAGGACATTACAACCAGTTTTGGCGTGTTGCAACAATTGTTAAGAAACATTGCCGGGATAAATAATGAAACGGATCTATGCAAGTTTTTATGTACAACGCTCATTGTTATATTGTTATTTTTGTTATTGCCATGAATATATTTTAAATCCACAAAAGAGAATTGCTCTTTTTGTAATAATTTCTGAAAAAGAACGTTGGCCTGAGTGTTTTGCAATAAACAGTAAACGAATTTACGTCTTATTGTAGGTGTATAATTATGAGACTAGTTCGGATTATATGTACATCTCACCTCCGAAATTCATGTAAACCTTTATTTAGAAAGTTAAATATTCTCCCTCCCTCTTGAATATACATTTATGAAATAGCCGTGTTTGTTAAGACAGAACCATTAAAATCCCACCCCTGCTTTAGAAGAAATAGTGTAGTTCACGAACACAATATTCGCAATACGGCAAATATTCATCGTCCTGGCGTGTCAACAACTCTTTGCCAAAGAGGCCCTTATCATACAGGAATAATTTTGTATCATTCCTTTCCCAAAAATCTAAAAGATATAAATACATTGAATCTCTTTAAATCCACTGTTAAATTTTTTTAAATGTGCTATTGTTTCTATAATGTGAAAGAATTTACAGATTTTAATAAAAGAAGTTAATAAGAGTTTCAATTTCCTAAAAAATAATGTTTTCCACATGACTTCGGATGATGTAAGTGATGTTATCACGCCATTGTTGTAGTACTCTAAGATACTGATTAAATTCCTTTTCATGCACGTTGATTTTGCTCCTTTTTGTTTTTAATAGTTTATTTCTAACTGTACAGTTGTGTACGTTGTCTCTGTAGCCCCATCCTGGCCCGGGGTTTCCTCCGGATTTCCTCCGGGTAGTGGTGGATTTTCCTTGGGCGGGAATGTCATTAATACTTTTGTTTTATTAATATCTAATTTTTACTGCACTAATATCTACAATTTATTTTGAATAATTAATGGACAACAGAACGTATTTATTAAAATATTTTTGTAAATATTAAATCCGCCACTGCCCATGGACCCTTGATCGGAATTGATGGGATGGTCCCTTGCTTATTTCCGGAGAGTAACTAGTTTATTGCCCCCCACGTGGTCATACGCAGTTTGCAACTTCTTTGACAATAATGTTTATTTATTTATTATTTATTTAAGGCTTACAACTTCTTATTTACATTTCTTTGCTTAGGATCAACATCTGAGTCACTAGATGATAAAAAACTTGAAAAATCACAAAGTTCGCATTTTGAGGGTTTATTGCAAAAATTAACCACTTCTACGACACTTAAGTACACGTGGAGGGTCTTAGATTTTCGTATTTTACACGATAAAATTACGCCATAACTTCTTAAAAGGTTTTTAATTTGTCATTTGGTCGAACCCTCATTGTCTAATCTCTTACGGGATAAGAGAAATTCATGCAATACACAAAAAAATATACATGCAATATACAAAAGTGCATTTCGCAAGAAAGAACAATCAGATGTATAAAAAGGATATAATTACAGTTTGGGAAATGTTACGTCGAATGGAAGTTTCTATATATTTATAGGATTCTGATTCACATACCTTAGCGAATATATTTAAGTAATACTGTAAATATTTTGAATATTCTCTAGTAAAATCATTAAAGCAGAGATATAAATGTCCACGTTTTTTGTACTTTGTGACAATACTATGTGAAAGTCTGGGTACTATGAAACACGCGCATAAATAGATCGTAGTATATATATATATATATATATATATATATATATATATATATA